>OZ020305.1:68962131-69153131 GCA_963971305.1 Arcuatula senhousia | reverse complement strand
ATCGTCTTAAAAAGTGTCCAAAATAAAGTTAATAATGAAATTATCGAACTTGGAGGATCAATCTCAACGCCCAAGAGAAAAGACACACCGGAAAGTTATGGATTGCAATGGCATTTCAAATGAATTGGTGGACTAAACCAGGTTTTATGGCGCACATAACCTTCCTCGTTTATTAAAACCTTAGGGTCCGGTAGTAACACAAAATACAACACGGTTGTGAAGACATCATAGAGATAATAAGGTGAACATCTCAGTTCACAACAATTAGCCAAACACTAACCAAAACAATAACTAACCATTACGTTCAACAGAATTTTGATTTCCACCATGCAGTGGCTGACAACGACGAAAGAATTAGGAAAAGTCCTAGTCGAATGGTCAATTTTAAAAGAAGGGTCATAAATGAATACCTTTCCCTGGATGGAATAAAAACAAAATATAGGTCAAATGATCTGAAATTTATCAAAAAATTCAAAAAGCTTAAAGGTATTCGGTAACGTTGCATATACGTTTTAATTAAAGACAGTCTTAGGTCATCATACTGGGTGTCTCTATTTTCCCCCGAGATTGAGACATAACAAAAATCTATAACAAATTCTATAAGATAGCGGACATATAGCAAATCTGCTTTTTCTTCATCGGATATCATTAATTTAAAAAAAAAGTTAAAAAAGAACGGGTCACGATAAAAACTGGAAATGTCAAAGTTACAGCGACGAGTAGCAATAAAAATCATTGTGAAAATTGAAGTTGCATCGTGTGAAATGAATGAGAGACTGATTAGCTCACTTAAGTTGATTAAAACATGCACTTAAATTAATGGCTCTACCTTTTTACACCATAGAGAGATCACGTGATCCAATTAATCAAAAATACTGTTACACAAACACATGCACCATTTATTTACATATATGGCCAAACTTTTCAATCATAATTCATCGAACAATAAAATATTTCCAATGCACGTGTATAGAGTAAATATAAGCTGAGAAATGTTTCTTTATGCGTAGATGTATTTGTAATGTTTATTGCTTTTACCGCACGTTATAGCAGAACACACGTGCATAGCAATACAATTTAATAACATTTTTTTTATGAAAGCAATTTCTTACCACATTTCATTAGGAAAACTACATAGCCGTTGCTTTTTATGAAACTAATTTACGAGAGTAAGCAGGGGTCTGTCTTTGTATTTGCAGGTAATCAACTCTCTAGAAATGAAATACAGAAAATCAATTTGATGAAAACAAAAGATGTTATGCTTCATCAAAGAGACAAAATTTGTACTCTTACAAAAAGTCAAATCCAATTAAAAAATTCCAGAAAAAGAAAAGGACATCCAAAACTACCATTGTCTATCTAAAGTTACTTTTCCTGAGTTTAAATAAATCATTTCCTAGACTTTTTTATTTCATTGGTTACGTTTAGTTAATTTTGTGAAAGTTCATTAAAAAATGTGTTGGTTGGACGACGTTTCAATTTTGTTCTTTGCGGGAATGAAGGTTCTATTCAGCTCTATTTGTTACTTAATTTTGTACTTTAATTCAGCACCAGGCACAAACCGTATCTGACAGCTATTACATTTGTGGTTAAAAAAAGTTAAAAGTTAGAAGTATATGTATCTTGACATATATGTATCTTTTCTTTCCCAATTGTAAACTTTCATTTTCTTGAAGGTGATGTACCGCTAGCTCCATCTTACGGACTGTACATTTCACAGTTAGTCAGATATGCTCGAATTTGCAGGGGTGTTTCTGATTTTAATGACAAAAACCGTTTCATTACAGAAAAATTGCTAAAACAAGGTGATCGATACCACAAATTAGTCAAATCTTTTACTAAATTCGTTCATAAATATATATGGGTATCTTATTGAAAAATTTAACTGTACATGTAGTTTTTTTTTATTGTAAAAGGAATATCAAATCCCAAATTCTATGGAAATGTAGTTAATAAGGCACGTAAATTCAAAAACAATCCTCTTGACATGGTAATTTGACCTAAAAACTTATTGAAGAAAGAATACAAGTTGGAAGTTCTAAAATCTTTGAATTTGGTGTTTTTTGGTAGAAATATTGAGAATTTGATAGTATAAACTCTGAAACGTTAATCTTTTACTTTTTGACTATTGTATTGTTTCGAAGCATTACAGCGATCAAATATGTCGGTTTTGTGTGATGATATAATACTAAATCATCAGTTGTTTGAAGTGTTATGTTGGATTTATAATCGATATGTTTTATTTTTTTCATCATTCGATAACTGCTTCTTAGCTAGCTGTCAGTAACTGCGAGCGTTCTCAAGGGAGTTCCTTTACATTTCGTTGTTCTCGTATAGTACTCTTGTCTCAGGTTCTCTCTTGGTGAATTGAACTTTTATCGATTTGATTTTTAAAGTGTGTTATTTTTTGTGCTTTGTACAAGATAAACAATAGGAGGAAGGTTGGGCCCAAAAAACTAGTTTAATCCCGCCACATTCTATATGTGCCTGTCCTCAGCCAGGAATCATTGTCAAAGCTTTTGTTTGTCCTTGTCAACTATATATCTGTTTTTTGTTTTATGTCCTTCGTTGATAATCTAGGGATTTGTTTGAATATTATGTATTGTATTGTTATTCTTGGGCCAATGCAAGACAGCAAGCAGTGTGTTTTTTTTTAAATGTTGGTTGTGTCGCGTACACTTATTCCACATCTCTTTATAGTCTATGTATATTTCAAACAGCTAGGTTGGACTAGGATGACTTAACAAACTGATTTTTTTATATAGTTTAAAACTTTAAAGTAGATTGGAAAACAAGCTTTATGCTTCTCCAGTCAGCAGTTATTGAATGTGGCCAGCTTATAGCAGCTCCCTTTAAGCATACTCTTATCGTAAAGTGTACGTGGATATTTTTTTCCGCCATGCCGAAGAAATAGTACGTGTCTTGAGACCGTCCTCGAAAATGGTGTCATGCAAGCTATTGTCGAAAAGTAGTATTTTACTGTAAAAATTTCGTAATCATAACTTTTTTTATTTATAAAATTTTCCATTCAATATTTAGAGTATTCCAAGCTATGAGATGTTTTAAATGTAAAGAAAAAAATAGGACTTCGGTCATATAAATAAACAAATGACTCATTCCTATTAATAGTATCATGCCTATTTCAGTCTCCTTCTTCTTTTTCATGTCGCCTTCAACGTGTTGCAGAAGCGACATATAGGGGTTACTTTTGCACCATCAGTCGTCTTGCGTCGTCCTGCGGCGTCACAAAATAATCCGTCGCAGTTTTCAGGGCAACTTTACATGTCACAACCTCTTGATATTTGGTATGTAGCTTCCTCCTATATACTCCTATATGGTGTAAAGGAATTTTATGCCCGTAACTCATCTTCTTCCTGTTTACCGAATATTTTAAGACGCAGGCGACACACGTCTTCCATGGAAGACCGCCATTCTAGATTTAATAATAGAACCATTAAGTTTTATAAGTCAAGTTCAGATTTTCAGCCCTTTTTGCTTGGTGTGTGTGTTTCTTTTTCATTCCGTTTTTTTTTTTCATTATAAACCTTTTTTGTGTTGTTTTGTTCCGATTATTGCCGGCATTGACAGGACTAAAAGTAGAAAACGATGAAAAACCTGGGGACTAAGTTATAGACTCGATACCAAGAATAATAAATGAAACATGAGACCAAGTTATAACGTTGGAAACATACAGAGGTGGAAAGTATAAACATTAAGCAGTCCTTAATATCAGTAATGCAAGAAGTTGTGGGAGGTTTTAATCTGGTTCTCAATTCTCTACACAGAACCAACATATGACTATTTTGTCATTATACAAACACTTGTGTGAAATTTCAGAAGATGTCAGACAAAATATTCAAATTCAATGTTAGAAAAGACTGCAATTCGATTATTTTGTTGCCGTTTCATCTGAAACCAATGTCCAGAAAGAAGGAGAGAGGTACCAGTGGGGTATTTGAATGTCACAATTCCAAAAGTGTAAAGAAAATCCAGTAAACCACACAAAACAACTGAAAAGCAATCAACAACGCGTACTCAAATCGTAACGAGAGTAAACTCAGATGTTCCGACAGGTGTATGTACATTTTTTACACATTTACACCACAGTCCACACGCATGTTTTACATGATGTAAAATACTAAATGTTATGCATATTTTTGTTTAGTCGGGGGAACGGGGTTAACACATCATGTAGTTATTTTGTTTATTTGTAACGTGTTTTAAATAAAGGTAAGGGGTATAATGAGCTTTCTGTCTAGTTCGTGTTCTGCGCAATAAACAGTCAACTTTAGGCGATTTGATAGGACGAAATTATACCATATAGTAGAATATTCTAATTTCATGAAGAAATGTAGCCCATAGCGTTCATTTTTCACAATAAACTGATAGATGTTTGCATGGGAAATATATGAAAATCATACTGATGATAACTTTCTAAATTGAAACCAATATACAGATAACAGTTTTTGACAGTTTAAGCCCCAAAAGGAAGGTAGACTCTACACTAATGGCACTGATCTGAAGTCAGAAGCGCTATGGTTACAATGTTTCAGATCCATATCAGCCATTATAAAACAATATCTACCCACGACATCTTTCCCCCTGTAGACATTTTACATCGGTTTTGACAAAGTCGTCATAACGTTATTTATACTGAACTTATAATCATTACATTTAGATTTTTGGGTTACAATTTTTTGGCTTGGACGTTGCTTTTCAACCTTCCCCTTTCATTTCGAGTTCCTCGAAGACTTCTGCGCCTTTAGTCAATAAACTATTGTGAGTTGCATTTGACTACTATGTGCTCTATGGGGATTTACCTAGTAAGATTACCGTTGTTAACACCCTGTTAGGGTAGGGAGTATATCATATATCATTTTTTTTAAATTGACACCTTTGGTTTCCAATATAAAAGGACAGTATCCGGTACCAATGGCAATCCCTTGTATACGCTAACAAACATCCATGATACTACCATAGTCTGTAGGATAAAACATCCTACAACTCAGTAATATGTATCTGTAATGAGATATGTCATAGCTCCCAGATTCTAAATGTACTGATGCTACAATACTTGATATAGATGTTTATTTTGTGTCTTTCTCTTCATACAAATCAATCAAAATTTTGAATTTAAAGGCCTATACGCGCGCGCGGATCGCAGATACAATAAAAGGTCGATAAAAGTCTACTAAAAGCACCCGAACCCTGATAACAGTCAGTGCGTTTGTCCATAGAACGACTCATATATGTGTGCATAGATGGTTAAATGGGGTAGCCCTATCATCTTGTATGCCGGGGTCGTCATGCCATGAGTAAGATAACCTAGCCGCCGAAGTCGTCATTCTATGAATAAGATGACCTGGCCGTTGGGGTCGTCATGCCATGAATAAGATAGCCTGACCGCCGGGGTCGTCATGCAATGGAAAAGATAGCCTGACCGCCGGGATCGTCATGCAATGAATAAGATAGCCTGACCGCCAGGGTCGTCATGCAATGAATAAGATAGCCTGACCGCCGGGGTCGTCATGCAATGAATAAGATAGCCTGACCACCGGGGTCGTCATGCCATGAATAAGATAGCCTGACCGCCGGGGTCGTCATGCAATGGAAAAGATAGCCTGACCGCCGGGATCGTCATGCAATGAATAAGATAGCCTGACCGCCAGGGTCGTCATGCAATGAATAAGATAGCCTGACCGCCGGGGTCGTCATGCAATGAATAAGATAGCCTGACCACCGGGGTCGTCATGCAATGAATAAGTTAGCCTGACCGCCAGGGTCGTTAGGCCATGAATAAGATAGCCTGACCGCCAGGGTCGTCATGCAATGAATAAGTTAGCCTGACCGCCAGGGTCGTTAGGCCATGAATAAGTTAGCCTGACCGCCAGGGTCGTTAGGCCATGAATAAGATAGCCTGACCACCGGGATCGTCATGCAATGAATAAGATAGCCTGACCACCGGGTCGTCATGCAATGAATAAGATAGCCTGACCGCCGGGGTCGTCATGCCATGATTAAGATAACCTGACCGCCGGGTTCGTCATGCCATGAGTAAGATAACCTAGCCGCCGGAGTCGTCATTCTATGAATAAGATATCCTGACCGCTGAGGTCGTCAGGCCATGAATAAGATAGCTTGACTGCCGGGATCGTCATGCAACGAATAAGATATCCTGACCACCGGGGTTGTCATGCCATTAGTAAGATAACCTGGCTGCTGAGGTCGTCATTCTATGAATAAGATAACCTGACCGCCGAAGTCGTCATGCCATGAATGAGATAACCGGTGTCGCCACGCCATGAGTAATATAACCTGACCGCCGCGGTCGTCATGCCATGAATAAGATAACCTGACCACCGGGGTTGTTATGTCATGAGTAAGATAACCTGGCCACCGGGGTCGTCATTCTATGAATAAGATAACCTGGCCGCCGGGGTTGTCATGACATGAGTAAAATAACCTGGCAGCCGCTGTCGTCATTCTATGAATAAGATAACCTGACCGCCCGGGGTCCGCAAACCAGACTGATACCCACAATATCTCCTACTGGAGCCTAAATTGATCGACTTACCAATCCGCTCTCCGAATGACCCTGTGACCTTATCCCTGTCAGGCTCGCTTCAACTGTTCATGTTCTTTTTTGTCTCATTGCCCCTTTCAGGTTTGTTTCGCTGATTTTGCAGAAATCGAGCTGCTTGGGAGTGAAGCAATGACTAACTTTATAAATAATTATGCAAACACTGAGAGGCTGTTAAGGATAAAAATTAAAAGAGAAAAAATAACAAAGGAGCTGAAATTAACGAAAAGGTTTAGACTGGTTGTTCGCCTAAGAGTTTTAGTCTTATTATTATCATCATCATTATTATAAGACTAATTGTATATGTGGTAGTGTAATTGAAATTTTACTATCATTATTGTTAAATTTCTGTACTTGTTAATAAGAAATGGTAATTGCACACTGTTTTCTGGTGAAGAATTGGAAAATACTTAGTGCCAATTCAAGTGTACCTCTAAATTAATTTAAAATCATTAACATAAAAATTGTTAATAAATCTTAAAATAACATTTTAAATTATTTCCAATGAAAGAAATCCGTTCGGTACTTTGCACGAAATAGATAAAAATCAATTCCTGGTTTAAATGAGTATGATGTAAACCGGGTAATTATAAATATATATGTTTGATCTTCCTACCGAACACATTTTATTGGTCTTTATTTCGATGATTCGTCAACAATCATGGTCATTTCTGTCGCCATTTCGGTAAAGGACTGGTGCATCTCACCCAAGGCACTTACACGTCTTTTAATTGGTTGAGCGGTGTCATGTGATGTACTACATATAACTGTAAATTGAGACATCTTGATAAAAGGAGTTAACCGTAACGGGTTACTACACAATAATGTACCTCAGATGTCATTAAATTCTCAAATAAATAAAGGCATGCACATAAATTTTCACCAATTAAATGCCGACAAAAGACCATAATTTTACTATAAAGAAGCTAAATAAACTGAGCGTAAAAGGCTATAAAATTGTTTGAAAAGAAACCGCAGTCGCTACAGAAGATGACATGGATTTTTAGTTTTTTATTATAATCAGTGGTTTCTCTAATATCGTAAGAAATATGAAAGATTGTGTTGGTATATGTTGTCTGATATGACTTGTGAACAAATGAGCAAAAAAGTTACGCTGCAGGTGTGTATATGCCATCGGCAAATATCCCGTTCTGAAGTGGCTTCAATGTGTTTTAACGTTTCAGAACTGATATGTTTTTTAAAGTACATGAGTATAACCATTTCAAAATACGTTGACCAACTCACTTTCAGTGGGATTGATCACGCCTTGCTCGCAGAGGCCGAAGACATCTCTCTTTCCGCTATTAAGACATTGTGATATATTTCTGGACAATGCTATATGAATAGTATATCTAAAAAAGACAAACAAATGAATATATAGCCAAGATATTATTTTCAATACAAAAATGACCAATATAATTATCCATCATATATATTCATTATGATTTATACGATATGAAACCTTCAATGAAATTCTGTCAACTTCAATCTGACCGTCCACAAACTACACATAATAGCTATAATTATGTTACCCTAACACGTCGACAAGATTCTTTTGTTTTCTTTGTACCAATTACGAACAAAAATGTTCGAATATTGAGGCAGCACTTTTCCCTAACCAATAATTTGGTATTATAGACTTTACAATTGAATTATACGGTTTGGTAAAAACACAAGAGGCCGTCACGTTGACAAGAATTCGTCGTTAGAGGGCGTTATAATGACGCTGTAAAATGGCGTCTTTATTCGGTTATCTAATTGTCACTTTGGATTTCTCAGACCAAATGGATTTTTAACACCAAGACTTTTTATAATTTAATAATGTTCAAATAATAACACAAAGGTGTATAAGAAAAGTTACTGATTTTACATTTAGAAAAAAAATGAAACATGAATTGTTAAACGACTTCAAACTTAATTTGGGGTCCTTGAATGGTAAAAATTGTATTTTGAGCAAAATCTGTTCTTTTTTTCTGCTTTGTTGAATGTTGGCCTTTTACAATTCAATTTTTTTTTATGAATTATCACTGCAATATATTTTAGGGATATTTTAGGGATATGTGCTTTATTTTAAATGTAAACAATGTAATGTTGTGCCATACAATACGGGGAACATGTTAGGGTGAGGGTGTTGTTCAGAAGCATCTGTTTTTGGTTTTGTTTTAACGTGTGTTGGCTAGCTGGTTTCAGTAGTAGTTGTATTTGTTCTGATAGTGTCCTTTAATATCCTATTCTGTATGGTTGTTGAAACGATACTTGATTGTGTATAAGGTGTGTTCTTGTGACGTCTACGTTTAACTTATTTGATAGTGGTTTGGTTGTGTTTGTGTTTTTGTGTATGTCCTTGTCTGTGTCCAGACCACGTTTTTCAATGGTTGATGTTATTGAGCCCCGTTTGAAAAGTGGCTGGTATATAGTGATAGGGATGTCCGTCCGTCCTTCCTCCCGTCCGTCCGTCCGTCCGTCTTTCCTTTCGTTACACCTAAGGGGACCCATCTCTTATTTTAAAATTTGTGATCAGAAAGATATTTTTTTTTTTGGGGGGGGGGGGGTATTTATTTGTGAGCTATCGCTCACAGTTTTTCTTATTAATGTTTTTCCTGTTTGTTTATATTCAAAATGATTTAAAACACCACCACCGCTGCTGATTAACCGGAGCCCCCCCCCCAATGGTTATCACAAACTTAAAAGTCAGAATCACCTATATTTTCGATTGTTTATATTCATCAAATTTGATTGAAAAATCAGGTTTCCATTTTAATTGTACTGCACATTGTCGATATCTTCGGTGTATGATTTGGCTTTCCCGTGCAAACGTTTTGTTATTAATCTTTTCTTATTTATACTTTTGGTAATTGAATTTTCAATCTTTTGATGCAAAGGTTTACTCCTTGAAATATGCATATACAGCATAACCAATGAACTGTTTTGTATATATCGGTTTTGTATTCATATCTTATTTGATTGTGGCTTTGAAATTGATTCTGTTCTGGTTGTGTTCACATTTGGATGTATGTGTTCTAGCTTTGTTGGTATTTTGTATATGGTCTGGTTTTGTGCACATTGTGTCTTTGTGTGTGTGTGTTCTAGCTGTGTCTAAATTATCTTATTGTGTGATTATGTGTTTTTTTGTTTTTCTGGTTGTGTTGTGTCTTTGGGAATGTTGCAGCTACTCGTATGTCCACCCTTGGTCTTTGTGTGTGTTCTATACGTGTGTCCAAGTTGTATCCTTGTGCATGTTACCCGTGTCTACGTTGTTTCTTTATGTGTGTAATCACTATGTAAATTTTATCCAATAGTTCACGGTTTTTTATTGTGTCATTTTTGGTGTTTTTGGCTTTGTTTGCCTTTTTGATTGCATCTTTACATGCGTTCCGATTGTGTTCACGTTATTTGATTGTATTTTTGTGTTTCTTTTTGTGTTTACTCTATCTAATTGTGTCGTTGTATGTGTTCTTGTTGTGTTTACTCTATCTAATTGTGTCGTTGTATGTATTCTGGTTGTGTTTACTCTATCTAATTGTGTCATTGTATGTATTCTGGTTGTGTTTACTCTATCTAATTTTGTCGTTGTATGTGTTCTTGTTGTGTTTACTCTATCTAATTGTGTCGTTGTATGTGTTCTGGTTGTGTTTACTATATCTAATTATGTCGTTGTATGTGTTCTTGTTGCGTTTACTCTATCTAATTGTGTCGTTGTATGTGTTCTGGTTGTGTTTACTCTATCTAATTGTGTCGTTGTATGTGTTCTGGTTGTGTTTACTCTATCTAATTGTGTCATTGTATGTGTTCTGGTTGTGTTTACTCTATCTAATGGTGTCGTTGTATGTGTTCTGGTTGTGTTTACTCTATCTAATGTTGTCGTTGTATGTGTTCTTGTTGTGTTTAATTTATCAAATGTGTCGTTGAATGTGTTCTGGTTGTGATTACTCTATCTAATTGTGTCGTTGTATGTGTTCTGATTGTATTTACTCTATCTAATTGTGTCGTTGAATGTGTTCTGGTTGTGTTTACTCTATCTAATTGTGTCGTTGTATGTGTTCTGATTGTGTTTTCTCTATCTAATTGTGTCGTTGTATGTGTTCTGATTGTGTTTACTCTATTTAATTGTGTCGTTGTATGTTTTCTGGTAGCGTTTACTCTATCTAATTGTGTCGTTGTATGTGTTCTGGTAGCGTTTACTCTATTTAATTGTGTCGTTGTATGTGTTCTGGTTGTGCTAGTGTTACCAGTATTTGATTGTTTTTATGTAGGTACTAGTTAATGCCATTTTGTGTCTTTGTTTATGTTCTTGCTTTGTCCACGCTCGTTTTTATGTGCTTTCTTGCTGTGTATACGTTGCGTCTTTGTGTGTTTATAGAAGTTTCCATGTTGTGTATTTTCGTGCGTTCCATTCTTTGTGTGTGTTCTCGTAGTGTCCATGTTGTTTTTAATTGCGTCTTGTAGTGTTTCTGTCGAAAGAAATGATGTAGATTTATAGCTCTATATCAGTTTCATCTTGCAACAGCATCAAAACTTTTGATTTCTCAACACTTTACACCTCTATTCCACATGAACAACTTAGATCACAATTGAAACAGCTGATTAAGCTTTTGCAAAAATGAATGGAAAATGTAGGTACAAATATCTGGTAGTCGATTTATACTAAGACTTACTAAATGTCACCAATGAGTCTTAGAACTAATTTACCAAAGATCAAATAATCGACATGCTCAACTTTCTTACAGTCCGCATATTTGTTCAGTTTGGTGGGCGTGTTTTTCAGCAAACAATAGGGGGATTCCAATCGGCACTAATTGTAAACCTCTGCTTGCAGATCTCGAAATAGACTCTCAATGAAAATTTTCAACTAACCTCTATGACAAACGTGATGACCTCAAATTTCCAAAAATTAACTATACTTTTTGTGTAGCAACACATTCTGTCTGCCCTAGCTTATTGAGTTTACGTATCACAATTGATTCCTTTCTCAAGAGCTTGTTGGAATTAAATCGATTTCCTTGGCAGACCGTCACGTCTGACACAAAAATTGCTAACACAGGGTTATGTTGCTCCTTGCATGGTTGCCATGGTTGCTGTCTTCACGAAATTTAACGGAAGACAGCAACCGAGGAGGATAGACAAATATGGGGTTTCTATCTCTCAGATGTTGGTTTGTCATAGGGTTTTGTTTGTCTTCCTTGATCGGATTTGACAAAGTAAATTTGTAATTGGCTTCGTGACAGGTGTATTATAGCAAGCAGGAACTGCTTACTCTTCCAGAGCACCTAGTTCACTGTAGTAATGACTTGAGTTCGCGTTTTTGATTTCTGTTCGCTTGATTTTGTGTTTTTGTGTTTGTTGTTTCTTCTTGCTGTGCCTGTTCGTGTTTATACTGGTTTTGTCGTTGCCTATTCGGACTATTGAAACTCGAATGCCCCATTGGTGCCTCTTTGCTTTTTTTGTTATTTTAATTTTATCATTTATTTTATTTTGTCTTTTTAGTTTGCTCTGGTTGTTTCAATGCTGTTTCATTAGACATTCTGTGTGCTTTTGTTGTTTCCATGTTATTTGATTGTGTCTTTGTGCGTGTTCTAGTTTTGTTGCTTGTGCTTTCTTGTGTGTACGTTTTTATATTTAGTCTTTTGGTGTTTTTGATTGTTTCCATTTTGTTTTATTGTGTCATTATATGTGTTCTTATTGTGTCCACGTTACCTATTGTGTCTTTGAGTGTGATTGTGTTGATGTCATTTGATTGCTTATTGTTGATGTGTTCTACCTGTGTGTACGTTGTGTCTTAGAGTGTGCTTGGATTGTGCTGATGTCATTTGATTGTTTCTTGTTGATGTGTTCTACCTGTGTGTACGTTGTGTCTTAGAGTGTGCTTGGATTGTGCTGATGTCATTTGATTGTTTCTTGTTGATGTGTTCTACCTGTGTGTACGTTGTGTCTTTGAGTGTGCTCTGGTTGTGTTGGTGTCATTTGATTGCTTCTTTTTGGTGTGTTCTACCTGTTTGCACGTTGTGTCTTTGTTCTACCTAATTTGTTTTTGGTGTGTTCTACCTGTGTGTACGTGGTTTCTTTGAGTGTGTTTGGATTGTGCTGATGTCATTTGATTGCTTCTTGTTGATGTGTTCTACCTGTGTGTACGTTGTGTCTTAGAGTGTGCTTGGATTGTGCTGATGTCATTTGATTGTTTCTTGTTGATGTGTTCTACCTGTGTGTACGTTGTGTCTTTGAGTGTGCTCTGGTTGTGTTGGTGTCATTTGATTGCTTCTTTTTGGTGTGTTCTACCTGTTTGCACGTTGTGTCTTTGTTCTACCTATTTGTACGTTGTGTCTTTGTGTGTTCTACCTGTGTCCACGTTGTATTATTATGTGTCCCACCTGTCTCCATGTTGTATCTTAATGTGTTCTACCTGTGTCAACGTTGTGTCTTTGTGTGTTCTACCTGTGTCCACGTTGTATCTTAATGTGTTCTACCTGTGTCCACGTTGTATCTTTATGTGTTCCACCTGTCTCCATGTTGTATCTTAATGTGTTCTCCCTGGGTCCACGTTGTATCTTAATGTGTTCTACCTGTGTCCACGTTGTGTCTTTGTGTGTTCTACCTGTGTCCACGTTGTATCTTAATGTGTTCTACCTGTGTCCACGTTGTATCTTTATGCGTTCCACCTGTCTCCATGTTGTATCTAAATGTGTTCTACCTGTCTGCACGTTGTGTCTTTATGTGTTCTACCTGTGTCCACGTTGTATCTTTATGTGTTCCACCTGTCTCCATGTTGTATCTTAATGTGTTCTCCCTGGGTCCACGTTGTATCTTAATGTGTTCTACCTGTGTCCACGTTGTGTCTTTGTGTGTTCTACCTGTGTCCACGTTGTATCTTAATGTGTTCTACCTGTGTCCACGTTGTATCTTTATGCGTTCCACCTGTCTCCATGTTGTATCTAAATGTGTTCTACCTGTCTGCACGTTGTGTCTTTATGTGTTCTACCTGTGCCCACGTTGTATCTTTGTGTGTTCTACCTGTCTGCACGTTGTGTCTTTATGTGTTCTACCTGTGCCCACGTTGTGTCTTTGTGTGTTCTACCTGTGTCCACGTTATATTTTTATGTGTCCCACCTGTCTCCATGCTGTATCTTAATGTGCTTTACCTGTGTCCACGTTGTGTCTTTGTGTGTTCTACCTGTGTCCACGTTGAATCTTAATGTGTTCTACCTGTGTCCACCTTGCATCTTTATGTGTTCCACCTGTCTCCATGTTGTATCTAGATGTGTTTTATCTGTCTGCACGTTGTGTCTTTATGTGTTCTACCTGTGCCCACGTTGTATCTTTTATGTGTTGTACCTGTTTGCACGTTGTGTCTTTGTGTGTTCTACCTGTGTCCACTTGATGTCTTTGTATGTTCTACCTGTGTCAACGTTGTATCTTTATGTGTTCTACCTGTGTCCACGTTGTGTCTCTGTGTGTTCTGTCTGTGTCAAAGTTGTATCTTCATGTGTTCTACCTCTGTCCACGTTGTGTCTTTGTGTGTTCTACCTGTGTCTACGTTGTATCTTTATGTGTTCTACCTATATGCACGTTGTGTCTTTGCGCGTTAGGAGGTATGACATTAATGCCAATATTTTTATTTACAACCCTTCCACCACTGAAGAGTTGAAACCTTCATTTCATAAATTAGACAAAAAGATGTCAACAATTGTTGTGCAAATAATGAATCAACCTCTTATGGAAAAAAATATTGTTCAATGCACGACAACATGCAACATGATTTCTATAGTGATATGTAGTATCAAATTTTCTTGGAGAACATTCTGCCATGCTTTGCAAGACATTTGAATGAAAATAAATTTGAAACACAATGAATATTTTAGTGATTATATACTGTAACGTATTGACAAAGTCAAAATATTATTTTTTCATATTAGAATAAAGAGTAACAATTCCATATTATTCCAGTAGAAACTAAGTTAAACTTGGAGTTTAAATAGACCACCAGAAAGTCAAATTTCCTGGTATCGTCATCGCTTGTTGTTAATTTGTCAATTAAATAAAGGGTATCACACCGTTCTACTGATGTAATCAGCTGATAAAACAAACTAAATGACGCAGAGATCCTTAAATTTAATTGTGGGTCCTAGTCCAGTATTGTACCAAAAAATTGAATTTTACACTTCGAGATACAGGTGACAGACAGACTGTCACGAATCAAATGACTCGGAAAAGAGCCTTCACTTATAATCAAACATTTTTCTTTTAATATGGGAAATAAAGTCACATAGTATTTCCTGTTCAAAGTTAATGAAAACAATGTTTTAAGGATAAGGTTGGAGTGAAACGGTGTGTTAACATCAAATTAAGACCACTCGGACAGAAATATTGTGAAATGAGGCGTGATAATTTCGAGCTCTTGGGGCAAAAATCTTTTATGCACAAATTAAGACTTGACAATCATTGCAATCTTTTAACGGTCTCGTAGAGTCTCGCGTGGCTTTTGAAATGAGAAGATTTTTTAGAGACATATGTCTAAACATTTGCGATGATAATCAAAATATAATATTTTTATTTCTTCTGAACCGTTAATGTGGCGCAGAAGCTCTCAATCTCAATGCCCTTAATAGCAGATATCTGATTAGGCTCTCAGTAACGAGCATTGAGCGATTCTTAATAGCCTTTAAACAAAAGTCAACATATTCTCATCTTTGAAAAATGTGACGATTTAGAGATTATAATTGCAGCAGTTCATTAAGTTTTGATTAAGACCTCCTATCGCATGACAGATTGTCCCTAAATCGGTTTGATATCATCAGACTGTGGCTCTCATGGTAAGGTGTTAATCATAAATGTTTCTATTTCAATTTAAAATAATGTTTTAAATCTGATTTCAATAAAGATTATCGAATTAAACATTTTTAATGGTACCAATTTACTGATGGTGAATCATTTAGGCAGTAATATAGACCTGTTTATATTCTAATATACAGGTCTTTGGTCCGGTTGTGAAGCCTTATATATATATTACTTGCCAAACTTTTTATGGTGATGTCCAAACATTTATTAAAAATTTTCTGTCACATAATCCACTTATAGTATTGTAGACCTATCACAGTAAATACAGAGAACAAGAGTTTATTGTAGACTAAGAGTGAAATCTTTATATACTAGTATCATGTTTATGAATAAAGGAAACGTTTTAATTTCATTATTACTAAACAAGTTATCAAATAGAAATGAAGTACCGAGAAGGAGCATCACCAGGAACATCATGTTCATACTAAAAATATTTAAATTGTTACAATAAATAAAATAGTTATTGAAATAATAATAAAAGTATCTTTACTGAATTTTAAATGTTGTCGTAAATTTTTGGATAGAGCTTTTTGATGTAAATAGATCGATAATCTCCCCCATGGTTGTTTACCGGGAAGCTGTGTAGCCGGCACAGCCTCTGATTATTTCCGATTATCTCTAATGACACTTATATAATAAGCCCTATTTATATAAACACTTAAAAAATGACGACGAAGAGGAATATGATCTCTATCATCCTTATTTCAAATGTAGACAAACTTTCACTAAATTTAGAATATGTGACGACAAAATCGAAGTTGAAAGGTATAATATATAAAATACCAAGAGATAAAAGATTATGTATTTTTGTAATAAAGTAGAAGACGAGAATGATTTCTTTTTCAATGCCATAAAAATCAGGCACATCAATTTATATCATGTTCAAAGAATTAAACTTGAAAGACTATAATTTGGAATCTTTAAAGGAAATACTTGTAGATAAATTGAAATGGCTTTTAAATCCATGAACAATTGATCAAATACCATAGTTTATTCTTTTTTAACACAGTCATTAGAACTGAGAAGAGAGGATACTCCATAATATACATGTATTATATTTTCTGTTACTGTTTATGTTCTGTATGTTTCATCCTTGTATTTGTATTTTGTAATGTATTGTCATCCCTAATTGGGACATGTTTGCATTAATAAAGAATTGTTTTAACTTATAATGGTAATGAAAACTTTAAATTGGATTCAAATGTAGTTGGAAGTGCTTCAATATTTAGTAGGAACATAGATATAATATAGATATAATATCTTAATATCTTATAATAAGTGTCTTGCCAAATGCGTTTAATTATTCATTTTTAATGAAAATAATCAGATTTCTGCATTTTTATCATGTTTTTTGCGTAAAATGACCATTTTCCTGAGAAAAAAAAACATTAAGTACATAAGTTTGTCTGATCACTTAATTTTTTTTTGTTAC
This sequence comes from Arcuatula senhousia, assembly GCA_963971305.1. Taxonomy (NCBI): domain Eukaryota; kingdom Metazoa; phylum Mollusca; class Bivalvia; order Mytilida; family Mytilidae; genus Arcuatula; species Arcuatula senhousia. Next base: position 69,136,290 of record OZ020305.1, on the reverse strand, counting down.
ATAATACCCTTCACGGGTTTTGATTAGATAATAAAGATTCTTATTCTTATTTTTTGTAAAATATCATACAAGGACTGTGAGTTTCAATAAAGATTGTTTATAAAAATTACATTGAATTCGGTTTTTATTGTTTTTTTATTTGTTTGCTTCTTTAGTTTTTAGCTCACCTGACCAGAAGGGCATGTGAGCTATTGCCGTCACTTGGCGTCCGTCGTCCGTCCGTCGTCCGGACACCGTAAACTTTTAGAAACTTTAACTCCTCTGACACAATAAGTCGGATTGTAACCTAACTTTGTGATTATTCTTTAGGGTATGGTGTACAAAACAACTGCTTGGATTGATGATTTTTAACAAAAATGGCCGCCATGGCTAAAAATAGAACATAGGGGTCAAATTACAGTTTTTTGCAAATAACTCAAAAACGGTAACCGATATCAGAATTCTGGCAAGATAAAAGTGATCAGCACCTCAAGATCTACCTGCCCAGAAATTTTCAAGAAGATACAACAACCGATGTAGGAGTTATTGTCCTTTTTCTGGATTTTTCTCAAAATTTGGCACTTATTTAGCCCTATATCTTGAAAACTATACAAGATATTTTAAAAATTCAAATTGCATATGATTAAGCACATCAAGATCTACATTGCATGTAGTTAGGTCAAAGCTGTAGAACCATTTCTTTTAGGAGGTATGGCCCTTAAAGCGTCAAAATTTGCCATTTTTCATTACTTTTACCCTGAATTTCAAAGATTAACTTGTCTGACACCATACATCCAACTTAAACCAAACTTGGCACAGTTGTTTAATAGCATTAATGCTACAATTCTAAGGTTCGGATTTTTGATTCGTCAAAAAATATGGCCTCCATGGCTAAAAATATAACATAGGGGTCAAATTACAGTTTTTTGCAAATAACTCAAAAACGGTAACAGATATCAAAATTTTGATGGAGACAAAAGTGATAAGCATCTCAAGATCTACCTGCTCTGAAATTTTCAAGAAGATCTAACAAACGACATAGGAGTAATTGCACTTTTTCTGGATTTTTTTCAAAATTTTTCACTTATTTAGCCCTATATCTTGAAAACTATACAAGATATTTCAAAAATTCAAATTGCATATGATTAAGCACATCAAGATCTACAATTCATGTAATTAGGTCAAAGCTGTAGAACCATTTCTTTTAGGAGTTATGGCCCTTAAAGTGTCAATATTTACCATTGTTCATTACTTTTCCCCGGACTTGTCTGAAACCGTAAGACCAACTGCATCTTAACATGGCACACTGTTTGATAGCTTATATGCTACAACTCTGTCGTTCAGATTTTTGATTCGTAAAAAAACATGGCCACCATGGCTAAAAATAGAACAAAGGGGCAAATTTCATTTTTTTGCTAATAACTCCAAACTGGTTTCAGATATTAAAATTGTGCAAGAATCAAAAGTGATCAGCATATTAAGATCTACCTGTCCTGAAATTTCGGAAAAGATCAGACTGCTGATGTGGGAGTTATTGTTCTTTTACATAATTTTTGCCAAATTTGCACTTATTGAGCCCAATATCTTGAAAACTAACCAATATATTTCATAAATTTAAATCGCATTTGGTTAAGCACAATAATATGTACAAATAAATGTATCTGTGTAGATCAGGTGAGCGATTCAGGCTCTTGGGAGCCTCTTGTTTATTGTTTTTGTTTGTTTATTTGTTTGGGCTTTTTTGTAATAAAAAATATTTTTTTATCTCTGAAATACTTGTAAAGACAATCGAAATGGCGCCTCTTTGGTTTTTGTATTTAAAATTATTTTATTCAGATGGCTAAAGACTGCAAATCGAGCAACAATTCTAATGTGGGAGAAATTCAACTTTTTAATGTACCAGAATAAGACAAGAATGTTGTTTATTATACCGTTACTATCATTTAACAAACAAGGTACTAGTAATAAGGATGACGGTATTGACATTCACGTGAATACTTGGAAGTCATCAATCTCGCATTTTTTCCAATTCTTGTTCACCTTCACCTTTCTTTTTTGACAGTCTTCATTTCTGTCTTCCGCCTTCCGTGTTCCAGTCCGAAAACCGGTGGTATTTAAACAATAGAATGTGAGCTCTTCATCGGAAAAGATAGGAAAGTCAATTCGAATGTTTATCCTGGTTGTCAAGTGAATCAAAAGTTCTTTTTAGTACAAAATTTCTTCCAATTTTAAGTTATGCTGATAAATAAACTTTTTTGAATTAAAAAGATTTTTTAAAAGTAACAGATTGCATTTTAATGCATGTTATTATGTGGATATTTATGAAATGCATACGGTGCAAACTGAAATGGATCGCACAACTTTAACTTTTATATAAAAAATTGAAAAAAATCACACTATTTGTTTAAATGTATATCTTCCCATCTGCAAATTTTCAGACATGTACTGCAAGAGGTAAAGCCAAAATAAAATTAAGAAAAAGACCTATTTTCTAGTCCGTCTTGACAACCTTCTTTTTAAAAGTACACGATTTACCTGTTGAATTCGATTATGTCATAGAACATGTTTACCTTTTTGACCGGTATCCGTAAATTGGGATCAACAGTATGTGAATTTGCATTGTATTGGAGTAAATGTCCAATTCAATATTCAGTCATCCGTTTTAAAAATAGGAATGCCTCCCATTTATCATGTTTATAATTTATTAAAGATAGAACTTGGTTGTGTCCCTTGAAAGTTTTTCATAGTTACACATTGAATTCAAATGGATCGTTATATGATAACAGTAAAATATAATTTTCAAACTAATATCTGTCGAAAGAAAAGGTAATAACCTAACATTCCCACAAGTTTCGAAAATGTACTGCAGGTATTACGCCTTGTGTGATTTTTTAAAGGTTGAGTTGACATTTTATTTTTTTCCAACGGCCAATAAGTTTCACTCGATTTGTTAAAATATGCACTTTTGTTGACCTTATAAACAACTGTTTACGCAACAGAAAAGATTCGTTAATAACATAACATGTCCAACGTATATGACAGTAGTCAAATCCATGCGTAATAAATGAAAATTGAAGATTGTTTATATGCCGTCGCCATCGTTGTTGTCATCGTTAAAAATTTAAAAACACATTAGCTGTTTTCTGCAGGGGAGATAATTGAATACCACTAGATATTAGACTGGTTCCGGGTAGCAAATATACGCTCATTGTAGAGGCCAGTGTCGTAAAAGGCGACTAAGGATCTAGTAATTCTTACGTCGGATTTGTAGTCATCAGAGTGATCAAGTTATGTATCAAAGTGAATGAATAGGGTTGACTTCTTGCGAGGGGCTGTCTGGTGATACGGCGGAAAGCCTGACCTCTGACCATAGTGGCCCAACGTGTGTAGAAAGAGCCATCCTTCTTACACGTAAAAGATTCTCTTGTGGACCACTAAAGAGCACCTAATAGGCTAGATTTGCCTCTCCAACCAATCTTTCCCCGTTTTCAGTGATCTTTAAAATTACGCCATAGTTAAGTGGACAAAGCGAGATAACTCAATTGTCATTTAGTATAAAAAAAAAATAGTTAAACAGCCGCCAAAATGCAATGGACAGGAGAAAAAATACAATTTACTTTAGTTTCAGGCAATAAATGTTGCTTAGCCTGACGTAGACAAATCTTATTTTCTAGCCAAAAAATTGAAAATGCTAAGGAGATAAAGAACAACAACAACGACAAAACAAATGCCGAATCGGGATAGAAATAATGACTTAAAACTCCATATGATCGGCCTATATCTGGAAAGAAGAACAATTCTAAACTCTGATGTTTTTTTTTCCAAAAGTTGCGAGCTTACATCAGGGAGATTATAACACCACCAGATACGCTAATCATCCAGAATAACCCGGGAAAATTCTAGCACCACCAGGAGCGCTTACCATATCATTACACCACCAGAAACGCTAACCATTCAGAATATAAAGTAACAATGCATCCTCGGAAATCCAGGGGTTCCTCTCTCGCTAACTCGTTCAATGACCTTGGGTAATTACAGATGAAATACCTCGTTTTTATAATTTTGTATCGAGCCTTCTGATTGGTCGCATTACATTTTTCTAAAGGGATTTTAGCATGTTTCTGTATTGAAATTTGATGAAGTTCAAGATCAGATCAAGAACTCAAAACGGGGTAATGAATGAGTTAAGCGAGAAAAGAACTCCTGTGTTTCCGAGGATAGTACTAATATAGATATCAATAAAACTGGCAATTTCTATTTGCTGTATGTGTATATTCAAAGAGTAACCTTTGAATCAAATATCTCAAAAGAGACGTACTGATTAAGTTGTACTACAATATTCATATGCAATACACTTTGCTACACCTGGTCTATTCATAACTCATCATAGACGCTCCAGCCCGAATAGAACCAAAGTTATGTTGTTTTCTGTTTACGTCGAGGAAATTTTATTTATTGCCTATATTTGTTTGTTGATGTAGTTCACTTGATCTTTTGGACATTTGTTTTGCGTTGTTTTGGATTTTACTCATTGATTCTTTCTTTCTTAGTTTTTGATTTTTTATTTTTATTGATAAAATCAATTATTGTTTTGAATAATTTTGCCTATGTTTGGTCTTTTCATGTACATGTTTTTGCTGTTCCTGTTGTTGTTTTTGTTGTTATTGAATTTGTTGGCTATTGTTATTGCTTTTGTTGCTGTTGCTATTGTTGTTGTTGTTATTTGGTGTTGTTGCTGCTGATGTTAGTTATTGCTTTTGTTGTTGTTGTTGTTGATGATGATGTTGCTGTTGTTGTTGGCTGTTGTTGGTTGTTGTTGTTGTTGTTATTGTTGTTGTTGTTGTTGTTGTTGTTGCTGTTGTTGTTGTTGTTGCTGTTGTTGGCTGTTGTTGGTTGTTGTTGTTGTTGTTGTTGTTGTTGTTGTTGTTGTTGTTGTTGTTGTAAGTGTTACTGCTGCTGCTGCAGAATCGTTTTAAAAGTGCACAGTATGGCAACCAAACAATGGAAAACTGAAAATTTTCATGGTGTTTATTGATAAAATAACTACAAGTATCAAAGCATTGTTTATCTTTTTCCTTGTCTTTTTCTGTCTTTAAATCCTCTCTCAAATCAGTCTGCTTGGTCAAACTGTAAAATGAAACAAAAAAAGTTTTCTAAATGTTGTCGAGATAACTTATTGTTTTCGCTTTTATAAGACACTATAAAAGCTTTAGAAATAAATTTACAACAAAAATCAAGGAAAACAATTTATGCTGTGTCTGACGCGTATTTTATCTGCATAGAAAGATTCATCAATTGCTATTTCGTAAAAAAATCATCAGATTGCATGAAAAAAAAACCAAAGAAAACAAATTAATACATACAAACAAGGAGAAGAAATTGTTGCGTTGTTCCATTGTCTAGCACACAGGAATAGCGTCCACCATCGGCTACCTGAACATTCTTTATTTGAAGGTTGTATCTCCCATTAGGGAAATCTCCTGTAATGGAGATACGATTCCTGATCCTCTCTGGAATATCTGGTAAATTGATCTGGTCCTTCCAGGAATACACTACAAGGTCAGGTGGTCCCCTCTAGGTTATGGCCCCTTGTAGAGGACAGTTGAGTGTAGTCGTTTCCCAAATCCGGGCGAAAACTACCATCTCCTGGCCGACCACAGGGCCTAAAATATGTTTTTATTATAATGTTTAACCATCGTTCCAAACAAAATTAAGAGTGAAAAGATTATATTATAACAGACAAATTCATGGTTGTCGTCACCATTTTGGATTTTGGAGTGGGCAAAATTAATGGAGTGTCTATTGCTTGGTAACACATAGAATTTGGCGAATTTGTACATTATTCTCTCTTTATCTTCATGAAATTTACCTCTTTACAATGTGGCTCTGTAACATATTCCGACCAATATACCGTCAAAGGGTATAACTTTTACGAGTTACAAATATCGCAATTTTTATTCAATAGGGGGTGTTTAATTTCAGCGGTCTTATATTTACAATTTTTGGATTACTTTCAACAGGGAATAAATACGAAATATTAGTATCTGAACTAGAATTAAGCGATCTTTAATTTTAGTGATTCTTTAGACCCCACGAATAATGCGAAAATTATACCCTCGCAAAAATTTCTGCAATACGCTTATTTTTACCTTGTTCCAGTGTTGTGTGTCTGCATGTGCGGTTAGTGTAATCTTGTTCTTTTTCTACGTTTGACTGAAATCATGCAAAGCTTAAATTAATATGAGATTTATATACAACCTTACCTATCATCAGAACGGACAACACGAACACGGACAGCATTTCTACGATCAGGTTAAGATCGAAATGTAATGACTGTGTCCAATTTCTCTGTTATTTATAGGTTTGGTGGAATCCCGTACCTTAAGCTGAACCACCATGACATATTGCGTTTCATTATAAGACAACTATAACAGGATATCATGTATCTGATTCAATACTAAACAAAAATATATAAAAACGATTGTAATATCCTGATGTAAGTTTAATTTAGGATTTCTCAAGTGTATTTCCACTCATAAAGGTCCTCCTCTATTGTTCTTTTTCTCTGAAATTATAAGACTTATTTATCAGAGATAAAAACAAAGGTGGTCAGAGGTTATCACATGTTATAAGAAACACGTGTTTAGTTTGTCCTCAAGTGTGAAGAACTTTCGGTTAACATAGACACACGACCAAGCGGCTGTTAAGATTAATAAAGGAGGTTGTTGAATAAACGTTCGTGACACAACCTTCACAAATCGGCGGCAATTCCAAAAAGCCAGCAGTCGTGATTCTGACCAGTGATCGCTGCTCGCTATCTTGCAATAAGCCCAGCATCAAAAATACAATTAATCAAATAATTTTTTTCAAACAATTATATTTTACAATTAACAACTAACATAAGACTGACATAAAACATTGTAAAACGAGTAGAAACATAAGTTTCCTGGGTAGATTAGGTAGATATGAAATGTGGCGAGCTAAAAACTAGCTTTGTGGGCTCAATCTTCCTCCTTCTTGATTAATGGCAGCTAGGTCTTTTATTTTATTTTGCTTTCTGACTTACAATAACATACAATGAACTCGTTAGATAAAGGATGCTGCCTTCGTATATAGTAGAAGATAATGAGATGTGGAGCAAGTGTACGCAACACAACCCATGCACATAAACAAACGGCAATATAAAGATACCCCAATGAAATACAGCATGCTCGCTGTTCTGCTAATGGCCAACGGTTATTCTTTACTTTATTTTTTGATAACTTCTTTTGGTATACATATCATATTTATGGTTTGTTCAAGGTATTTTTGTATCCTTGGTTTCGCGAACTTGGATGGAACATATGTATTCTAGAAAATGGGGAAAGATATAAGCATGAAAATTAGCATACTGCATCAGTGACTATAGGCTTATAATCATTATGTAGTCTGCAGCAGTGTTACAAATGTGCGACGAGGATTGCACTTTTATACTTCTAGGTTACTTGTATTTTGTATTCTTGTAAATGACAACTCGCAAGACAACTTGTCATCAAATTTAGCCATGCATGTAAGCATCATTCACGTTCCATTGTGGATAATTAAAGTGATTGCTCGGCAAGTTTAAGACAATAATCAGCCAATACTTAACCACACAGTGGATATTCAAACCATATGAATCATACCAAAAACTTTCGTTTTACATAACTTTGTATGATTATTCGAGAAAGATCAAAAGTGAATTAATTACTGCATGTAAAAAGTGCACGTGAATAATATAAAACTAAAATAGCAATTATATTCGTAAGTGAGGTACTAGTTATTTCTTGTTTTTACCCCAAGCAGCACGAATTTTCTCGATATCAGGGTGATGACCACAAAGGTTGTGACAATATAATCATGAAATACAAGTAAAAATGAAGGAAAAGGTTGGTTAATAGCCAACTACACCAAAACTGTAGCAATGTCCTAAAACGTGCAAGGAACTTAGCTTTTTCTACCAGTTAGGTTTTCCGTATTATTGCCTATTAACGATCCGACATGTAATACAAAAAGGTTACTCCATTCAACCACCAGGGGCACACATTCCAGTGGTAATGCTAGCTAGACCCTGGCTTATCATCAGAAAACTTATCGCTCTTAGGTAGACTTTTCATGCTACGGGTGTATTCGCCAAACGGGACAAGCACATGGCCAATTCTTTAAAAAAAAATAAACCAATATATATGAACTGTCAAGGTTTCCATTCATTTTTCTCAGTTTTCATCGATTTAAATATTTGCTCGGTTTATATCGGTTATTGATTTTGTTTCATTCATATATCATAAGTATTAAACATAAACTGGGCGTAAAATTACTCTATAAAAACGGAAATTTCACCGAAGTATCTATTTATATTAATACTGTTTAGTATATCAGGAGATTTTTATAAGAAAAGTTATTAATCATACAACAAAACTGTTAGAGAAAACATGTCGTTGTTTGGCTGGGAAGTTTTACTATGCTTTCTAATAGGTAAGAACTACTCCTATAGTATTAATTGGCTGAAGCAAGTAAAAGAAGTTCTAATAGGCATTCTGATCAAAAATCCAAAAAGACACAGACAAAGCCTGTCTTGCGTGTCGTTTTCTAGATGTAGATTCAAATACGAAGCAGACTTCCTAGAATCTGAATATTTTTTCCTTATTCTTAAGTTTGTGACAGTTTGTTGTACAGAGATGATCACCTCGAACTTATCTCTATTGTGTCCCACAACTATGTTGTGTTTTGTGTTACTAGACCCTTAGATCGCAATGGAATAGGGAGGTTTGGTGCCATAGAACTTGGTTCAACTCACCATTTCTTTTGAAATGCCTGTACCAAGTCAGGTCCCTTCAATCTTCAATTTCTCTGGTATGTCTTTGCCTTGTTTGCCTTTGATCTTGGAGATTGATCATCCCAGTTCGGTAATTTTGTTGTTTCCCTTATTTCCTGCTGGCATATATATGCAATGCAAACAGTCACCATATGGAAAAGGACATCATCAATATGCGTAGTGATTTAAAGAAGTCCGCTTCATATATGAATGAAGAAACAAATCAGCAAGCAATGGCACAATTAGTGTCTGTAATGATGCCGTTTGCCTGCTTAAACACGCCCCAAACACAATAAATGATAGTCAATTGAAATACAATGTTTTAGAGTTGACCACTGGACAGATAATTACAGTACATGGGACAGTGGGACAGACCGGGACAATCGTTTGCCCCCTTCAAGGCGTGATTACATGGAAGGGACCACCAAAACTTGTAGTTTATTCTTGGAAGGACCAACTTAACTTACCCGAAATACCAGAGGAAAGACGGAACCGTATAAGAGTTACCGGGGATCCTATCAACGGCCATTTCAATTTACAGATATCACAAATACAAGTGGGTGATTCCGGAAATTACTCATGTGTGCTGGACAAAGGGACCACTCAGAAATTTCGTTTTGTAGTAGGTAAGCTTAAATGAGTATATGAGGCTCCCTCGGGATTAAAATCGATTTTGAAAAAGTGTCAAAGCGACCTGCGGGGATATCCTCCGAGGGCTATAGTGTATTTTTTACAAATGAAAAATGATATGTATAACATAATTACATTCAGAAATAAATCATAAAAGGGGACCAAACATTAATGGGCCATTTGTACAAAAACATGTATACATCCAGTTTTACAAAGGTTCGTGACTTTACATGTGAAAAGAAAATTCCTTATCACCTGTTTTTTTATTCTTAAGGCTTTCGATCGAAATCTTCACATTTCCCAAAATATAGTATGTTCAATGCTTATTCAAGATACAAATGCCAATACATATTAGATATTGAACGTCTTTTCTACAGGATACATAACAGTTCATATTCCGAGGCCGATATATAGCGGCAAGGAAGCACAATCTGTCACATTGGTATGCCTTATACAGTCCGTGGACTCAGGGGTACAGAGTGTCACCTGGTCAAGGTGTGATTCTTTACCACTAAAGCCTGGTGACAAATACATGAACGGAGATGTTATCAACCCAAACCTGACAATAGCCAGCCTACATAAGGAAGACGAAGGACTGTACTGTTGTAAAGGAACAGATGATGCAAATAATTCCAACTCCAGCAGGACAACTTTAACTGTGGAGTCTCTACCACCAAAAAGTAACAATATTACAAAGACAAAATCTTAGCAATTCTTGAAAGATAATTTTTCTTTTCATTTTTTTTTTAAATTTAGAATTTTTGGCTTTTTTGTCCCCCTTTTAATTAACAGAAGTGTTTGAATTTAAAAAAGGTTTTTTTGTACAAATATGTATTATTTGTATACAAACTGAGCTAACTAATGATGGTTACCTGTTCACAGTCTCTTGTTTTGACATTTTGTGTCACATTCTAATATTTCTATATTTTACAGAGGATACCAACAACAACGACAGCATGGTTATTCTGTATATCGTCGTCGGCGTCGTAGTAGCAGCACTCCTTGTTACCTTTCTCCTTGGTGTTCACATGAAGAAAACCAAACCTTTATTTCTACAACGACTGGCATATTCGCTTCAGAAATTCGAAGATGATGGTATGATCATGTTTCTCTTGTTAAATTGAACTTAAATTGATTTGATTTTAACGTATGTTATTTTATACTTTGTTAGAGCGAAGTTTATGCCCAAAAACTAGTTAAACCCTGCCACATTTTAATGTTCCTGTACTCAACCAGGAATCTCTGTGAAAACTTATGTTTGTAATTGTCGTTTTTATGTTAGGTGTTCTATATATGTTCAGAAAGGGGTCTTTCTTTGATATTGTTAAGATTGATATTGAATCGTATACGTTGTACTAATCTTGGACCAGTGGCAAAACGACGACAGGCGACCACTGTTCACATTGAAGGATTATCGTCGATATATTATGTGTCGCGTACGTACGAAAGACCGGTAGTGCCATTAGTTCTTTCACATTTCTCGATTGGAACTACAAAAACCATAGTTCCAGAAGTGAGAAATGTCAACTTGGAACTAAAAAATGTCAACTAGGAACTAAGAACTAAGAACACCTAACATAAAAACTAAGTTCCAAGTTGATATTTCTTTATCTTCTTAGTTCTTAGTTCATTATCTTACTGACAAGTTGACATTTCTTAGTTCTTAGTTGACATTTCTTAGTTCTTAGTTGACATTTCTTAGTTCTTAGTTGACATTTCTTAGTTCCAAGTTGACATTTCTCACCTCCAAGTTAACATTTTCACTTCCAAGATGACATTTCTGAGTTCCAAGTTGACATTACTTACTTCTAAGTTGACATTTCTTACTTCCAAGTTGGCATTTCTCAGTTCCAAGTTGACATTTCTTACTTCCAAGTTGACATTTCTTACTTCCAAGTTGGCATTTCTCAGTTCCAAGTTGACATTTTTTAGTTCCAAGTTGACATTTTTCACTTCCAAGATGACATTTCTGAGTTCCAAGTTGACATTTCTTACTTCCAAGTTGACATTTCTTACTTCAAAGTTGACATTTCTAAGTTCCTAGTTGACATTTCTTAGTTCCAAGTTGACATTTCTCACTAAGAACTAAGAAATATCAACTTGGAACTAGGAATATCAACTTGGAAATATGATATTTGTAGTTCCAATCGGGAAATGTGAAAGAACTAATGGCACTACCGGTATTTCGTACGTACATTCATGCACGTCTCGTTACTTTCTATGGCTTAAAACTTCCTTGACCAATATCATGGGTATTCTTTTTTCATCTGACACGCGTTTACTAATGTACTCTGAGAAGTCAGACGAAAGTACAATCTCGTTAACAATTGGCAAATACGCTCGCAAAACCTTTCACATAGCACTATCCAAAGTGAAAAAAAATGTTAAACGGATTTTAAGTTGGGTTTCGAAAAAAAAAATCGTGCGTTATATACTTACACACTTATACAAAAAGATAAAGAAAAGAAATGCCCAGACTTCACAATGTATGCGTATAATGGACATACTGTACAAACTTCACGTTGCGACTGAATGTCGCATTCATTGTCGATATGTTTTAAAAATATCTTCATCCTCTTTAATGCCGTCTATTTCCTTTGAATCCTGGAATCGAATATTTTGATATTATGGATAATATATGCAATATTTATTTACTATCACATGTCCAGGTACTTCTGTAAATGCAGTTAAATATCGAAGCAAGCTTGAAATGGCCACAAAAATGACAAAATTTTCGAGAAACTTCAGCACGTTCTGTGTATTAGAATATCAAAATGAAATTAAATTGATGTAAAAAAAGTACACATATAAAAAAAAAACAACTGCAAAAAATATATAGAAGGTCGTATATATTTCACTTGCTTCATCTAGATGAGAAGACGTACGACGCTTTTGTATCGTTCAAGTCTGCCGAGAGAGATACGGAGTTCGTCTGTCATCACCTGTACCAAAGGCTGGAGGAGGAACTTGGCTTCAAACTCTGTATACATACCAAAGATTTCGTACCAGGACATAGTAAGCATTGTGTACCCTTTGTGTCACATTTTCTGGACATTTACTTTCAAGTTGAGACTTGCTTAAGAAATTAAAACTACCCGAAAAGCAATTCATACAGGTACCTTACAAGCAAATCCATGCATGTTTTTTTTCTAGTTATCTGGTCATTACGTCACACATCTTGAACATAAAGGTTATTACAAAATGATTGAATTTGGATGATCAATCTCAATGTCCAAGAGAAAAGACAAGACGACGAAGACATACCGGAAATATTTAAGATTGCAATGGTCCTGACTTGGTACAGGCATTTCAAAAGAAATGGTGGGTTAAACCAGGCAGTTTAACATGTTGAAGATATAAAATAAACAAGTCTGATAATGTTCTCAACTATCTTAGTTATTGTGATATAAATTGGTGCGCCATAAAACCTGATTCAACCCACTATTTTTGTATATATTTGTTAAAAATGCAAAACCTAGTCAATACCCTTAAAGAGGTCTTAAATTTTCCTGGTATACCGGTATGTTATTACATAGGTCTCACATTGTGTACGCTACATGAACATTTAACATTCTTTACAAAAATAAATATTGTTTTTGTTTTTACTTTAAAGCTATATTCAAAAATATTGCTGATGCAATAAACGACAGTCGTCGGTCTATTCTTGTTATAAGCAAGACATATCTAGAAGCAGGATATACAACAGTTGAATATGAGATGGCCCACACTGAAATGATTAATTCCAAGCACAGGATCATACCCATTCTCTTGGAACCTATTGAAGTCTTAGAAGCAAACATGGACGACACGATGAAAAACATTATGAAATCGGTGACATATATCACATGGCCAGGGACAACCAATCAGAAGGCACTTACAACATTTTGGAAAAGACTTGAACTATCAATGCCAAAGAAAACAAGGTCACGACAAAGTGAAAACAACGAACGTATTTCTTTGTTGACCTCCTCACAAACTATGGCAAAACAATTTTTATAACAATCGCCTTAATATTAAAAACGAAAGAATATTAAATCGGCAACTACTTTAACATTTGTTTTGTCTGCTTTCTTGTTTGTACTGTTGAAATGTATAAATGAGGTGTGTGACTTTAGGGCAACGTATGATAACACTTTATTAGATTTTTTTGTCAGATTTGTATTTAAAATTTTTTATTACCCAACATTTGTGAACTTCAATACACAGGAGTAGCGTTACCGACAGTTAGCAAAGAATTCCACTCCAACCGGACCTAGGGACCCTCCTAAACTTGCAGTGAGGTGCGGGTGATAAGCGTCCCCTGTGACTTTTGGATGAGTGTTGTACCTTTGCATTCACTTCAATGTCTATAGTGCGGTTCTTTTTACTCCATATTCCTTCATTTTTTAGATAACAAACAAAGCATCCGATTGAACCTGAGAAAGGTTTAATTTGCCAACAACCTCAATTTCATTGCAATTGATAGTTTCTTTTTGTTTTCTTTAAATTCTTCTAAATAAAGGTAATAACAAATCTACCGAACTTGAATGATCAATCTCATAGTCCAGAGAAAATGACAAAAACGAATCAGTCATACCGGAGAATTGGTGGATCGCAATGGTCCTGACTTGGTACAGGCATTTCAAACGAAATGGTGGGTTAAACCAGGTTTTATGCCGCCAAACCTCCCTCTTCCATTGCGATCTTCAAGTCCATATTATTTATAGTTACATAGAAATGTGTGAAACTGTAAAATTTGCTTCACACATATTATATAGTTACGTAAAATAGTGTGACACCGTAAATTTTCTTGGAATTAGGTTTTTTAAGTCGAACATAATAGAACATGTAGGATATGAAAATTATCATGAACAAAATACAGAAGCTTTTGTCTGGAACTTTGTTGTAATTTTGATTTGAGAGAAACACAAAACCAGAAGAATTAAAGATCGCAATGGTCCTGACTTGGTACAGGCACTTCCAAAGAAGTGGTGGGTTAAACCAGGTTTTATGGCGCCAAACCTCCCTCTTCCATCGCGATCTAAGGATCCGGTAATGACCATAGAACACAACATAGTTCTGAGACACAGTAGGGATATTGAGGTGATCATGTCAGTACAGCAGACCAGTCAAACACTAAGTAAAACAATTAACTATCATATCTTTTACCTCAATTTTGAACTTTTCTACTAGTGGCTGATAACGAAGAAAGAATTTTTTCAGTGATCGTATGAGACGTATTTTCTTATAGCCCTGCTCCAAAAGTCGGTCACGAAGAAATCGGTGTCTGATCAAAAAATTTGTGAAATGTGTTCAAGCTCTTGCATATCGAATAAGTTGTGAAAATATAAACACCGTATGAAAGAGAAGTAGTTATATTGCTTTGTAGATTAGGAAAATTAATAATTTGAAAATTAAAATCGTCTCGTTTATCGTAAATTTTTGTACTGAGATGACCACCCGTCCTGGGTCAAATTCGAGGTGCAAATCCAAGAAAGACGTGAAGCAATTTGATTCGGTGGTCTTTTTAATCTCCAATTCCGGAGGATATATTGAAGGAATCCAACTACCAAAATGAAGTGTTATTGACAGAAAGGACATCATCAATATATCTGAATGTAAGATTAAATGACCTTGCCTCTTTCATATTCTTGCTCTTTACGAGTCCCTGAAGAAATTCAGTCTAGTAAGAGTATAAAAACAAATCGACGAGGAGAGGAGTACAGTTAATGTTATCTGCGACATATCAAACTGATTTCTAAACGTTTCATGTTTACATTATATTAATTTATTTTTTGATAATTATGCACAATATCATTCATGGGTGCAACATTGGTGAAAAAAAAAACTTCAAAGAGGGTTTTTTGCAAAGGCCTGTATTGTCTAAATTTGGTCAATGAAGACTCAAATTGGGCTTAACTATATATGATAGGGATAGTCCAACATATAAGATGGTATGGATCTCATGATTCCCCCTTGTCGTGGATATTTGAAGGGTCATAAAGATATTTAAAAGAAGGGGAAGGTACACAATTGTGTACGCATTTTGTCTGATTATTTAAAAGGTAAATATTGTATATGCCAATTTTATTTAAGACTTTCATTTTTTTGCTGTTGTAAATAACTTTCTCCTAATACTTTGCATGACTGGGTTAATCATGTTTTTTTTTTATCTTCATAAAGTAGTTAACATTGAGTTTTTTATGTCTTCATTAAGTTTTGATATAAGGTATTAACAGAGAGTCATACATTTTCGAACAGTCTTAGAAAATAAAATGTGGAATAAATGTTCGCCACATGTACAACGCACATAATACATAAAAATTTAGTATTCGGTAAACAGGAAGTAGCAATTTATCGGGCATGAAATCACTTTACACCTTATAGTACTATGGGATGAAGCTACATGCCTAATATCAAGAAGATGTGGCATGTAGTTACCCAGAAAACTTCGACGAAAATTTTGCATATATATGGTCAAAATACATAATAACTTAAGTATTCGGTAAACAGGAAGTAGTGATTTTTCCGGCATATAATCGCTTTACACCTTATAGTACTATAGGGTGAAGCTACACTTGTTTGATCAATGTTCGTGAGTAAAAATGGCACAAGAGATTTCCAAGGTGGATAGCGGGGTATGATTTCAGGTCTGTTGTATCTGCTTCCTGTTTTGATAGAGTTCAGACTGTTACGACTTTTCCGAATTTCTATAGACGAGTGGAGATTGTTGTGAATTTGTCTGAATCACCCTTGTCTGACCCCAACATTGTAATCTAAACAAAATGATATACTTGCATGACTGTATCACTCACTAATAATGGATTCCTTGTATAGGATTCTACAATCTTTTGAAAATGGGTGACTTTTAAAGTTTTGGGTCGATTGTAATTTGAAATACATATATTTTAAATTTTAGTGGAAAAGATATATCAAGAGGTATTACTCTATTTTATTCACAAGGTTGGGCGGAGCTTAAATTTCTCAGTCTTTAAGATAAGATTTAAACGAAGAATCCCGTTCAATAATCGACCCTTGACCAACCCGGTCAATAAAATAGAGTAATATTATATGTCATATGGAATAAGACCTATTCAGAGTGTCGAATTTCTTTGTGACCATGGCAATCATTGAACAATTTGCTAACTTGTCGTTGTAGTTAATTTATGTTATAAAACATATTCCGGTTTTTTGTGTGTGTTTTTTTTCGTTTTTTTTTTTTGGGGGGGGGGGGGGGGGAGGGGTTAACCTAAAAACCCTCAAGCATTCGGTATAAACATATTCGGAGTACATCGTATTGTACTATAGGATAAAGCAATATGTAGAACGTATCCCCGTGCTTGAGGTGTATGCTCTTATATTATATAAATAACATATAGCTGAGAGGGTGATAGAGTAGACTGATACCCTGAGAAAAGCATTGTCAACTGAGGCGCAGCCGAGGTTGACAATGTCTTTTCGAAGGGTAGCAATCTACTCTATCACCCTCTCAGATATATGTTATTTAATTTATTATACTGAATCATTATAGTACTTTTTCGCACGGATTTTCAAATCTTTTCATTTGTTTCCCGAGTTAAACTGAAATAAAATGTTGCCCTATGAAATAACTTTAGAAAACACTTACATGTATTTATTTGTTTAGGCGTTTGTCTGTTAGTAAAGCATTAATGAGTGTTAACTTAGCACGAAATATTGTTGAATCTTATTACTATCATTTTTACAACTGATTAAGAATGTCAAATTGAGGCTGTGCACGAGCTCGGCGGACGAGAGGGTGATAGATAAAACAATATTACCCTCGAGGGTGATAGATAAAAAGTTATCACCCGCTGGGTTTTGTTTTTGAAATAAGTTATATGATAGATTGAATTGTTTAATTGATTTTTTTTAGGAAAAAATCTTATGAAGTATAATAAATTTTAATGATGGTATACCTGTACACGTGATAACTTACATAGTTTCCCACCCACTTCCACCTTCATTTACTTTATATTTTATCGCCCACCTCTTTGGTTTTCTAATCTGTCCTGCTTTTACTACTTGTCCCTGTTGTTGTTTTTATGTTGTTGCGTTCTTATGTTATCTTGTCGGGAATTCATAGTAGTTTAGCAGGATAGATTAGTCCGTTATACCTTATTATATTATATTCAGCTTAATACATATGCTTTCATACCGATCCTATTGTGTTTTTGAGCACCAACTTCTCTCCTTACGACTACCATCATGATATTACGAAATAGAAAAAGAACATTTAATTGTATACCCAAACCTAGGATATCCACATCTAACGTAACCCGTCACTCAAATGTAAATAATGGCCACCCTTACAATACCAGAAATAATTTTAAAACTTCTGTTCAATCGTCTCAAGTTCAAAATCGAAACCATAATAAAATAAACACAACTAAAACAGGTAATTTTAACAGCTCTTACCGTGGATATCCTAAAATTTCTCCATGTAATGCTCCAAAATGACAAACATGCAACAGATTAATCAGGGACACCACTGTCAAATCTTCTGTAAATGGACGAAAATTTTCTATTCAGCTCACTGAAGATGTCAGCTGACGTATAAACAATTTGATATATTTAATTACATGATCAAAACCTGGTTGCAACATTCAATATGTTGGGGAGACCGGCAGATATCTATCAAAACGAACAGCTGAACATCTGTATCGCTTTCGTCGGTTCAAAAAATATAAATGCCTTTTATATCAACATTTAAATAAGCATAATCATGACATTCAGTACATAAAGGTTAAACCCATTAAAATCATTAAAAGAGATTCCAATTTAAGTAAACGCCAGTATTGCAAGGCAAGACGACTTGCAGAACTGGAGTGGATTAAAAAACTGCAAACGGCTTACCCTCTGGGTCTTAACGATAACATCATGGGACAAGGTAACATATCCAGATCTTCAAACTTTAATTTCATGAATTCAACGGTTCCTCGTAAACGGAACAAGCGGTCGCATGGTAGGCGAATAAATCGTAATACTAGAATACAACATCGTTCAAACATTACCATTACTGATCTTGTTAAAATATTTAAAAGCAACGGAAGACATCAATTACTTTGTAAACTGTGTTCTATACCTATTTCTAAACTAAACAATATTAAACTGGACTGTGAAACTATATCTCACGCCAGTCCCTTATATGAAGGTGCACTTATCATAAGTGCATTCTGTTATTTTAAACTGTTTCCAAAAATTGATAGTCCTCTAGACCACATTCGACATTTTATAAAATTAACATATATTAATAGAGGACTTGATTTTATAAACATATCTAGCATATTTGTGGATCCAAAAATCAAAGATCTCATTCCACCTTATTTATCTAATACTGAACCTCCTATTGTATCTTATAAATATAAAAAACCTACTCGAAACATTATTTTTAATTATACGTCAACCACTACTGATGAAGAACTGGATACGAATATTCCTTTGTCATGCAACTGTAGTAATTCTGATTTTAAATATGTTCCTTGTGACCATGTTGTTACCGGTGACCTTACCATCGTCAAGGACCCAGAGGTAATAAATTTTCTGAAAAAGGGCCCAAAATTTAGACCCCCCTCAAAGATCAATTGGAATTCTTGCTTCGATTGTATCAAAACTGCACTTCTCTCTTTCTGTAAATCTTGGATCAAAAGAGAAGAAGCAGATACTAAATCTCTTGACAATTTTATAAATAACTTCATGTCAATTGTTAAACTCAGAATAAATCATTTTCAAAACTCCTTTGTAGAATTTCGGCCAAATACATATCTAAGAATTAAGACAAAAATGCGTTCACTCGGTTCATAATACGTTTTCGTTCCTGCAGACAAAGCTGCCAATAATGTCGTTATTGTATGACGAAAATATTACCTTGAAGTGTTGATGCAAGAAATTAAAAGCTCCAACACTTTTATTCGCGCACAATCTACAGAATGAAGTATTATTGAGGACCATATTTTAAAGACCACATCACTACGAGTCGCTCCTACATACAATAAACTACCTACAATGTACTGGATCCCTAAATTACACAAAAATCCTTATAAATCTCGTTTCATATCTGCTTCAAGTAAGTGTTCTCTCACTAATATTTCTAAAGTCTTATCACTTGCTTTGACTACTATGAAAGAATTTATCATTCGATTCTGCGAAAAGGTATTTGAAAACAGTGGTATAAATCATTTTTGGAGTGTGAAAAATTCGCTCGATGTTTTAGACAAACTTCGCGCTTTTGAAGGTACTTACCATACAGTTGATAGCTACGATTTTTCTACTTTGTACACTAACCTTCCTCATTGTCTTATTAAAAAACAATTTGAATATCTGGTTAAATGGTGTTTCGATAAATCTAAAAGTGACTATATCTGCTCTAAAGTTTCTAAATTATTTAATAAATCGTTTTTTAGCAACGAGACACATAAAGGTTACGTCAATTGGACTGATGCAGAAATGATAACTGCTCTAAATTATCTTTTGGACAACATTTATATTCGTTTTGGGAGAACAATTTATCGCCAAGTCATTGGTATCCCTATGGGAACTAATTGTGCCCCACTTATTGCTGACCTTTTCTTGTATTGTTATGAATCCCAATTTATGGCAAAACTTCAAAAAGACCCCAACAGACAACATCTCATTGAAACTTTTAATTATACATACAGATATTTAGACGACATTCTTTCACTAAACAATCCCACATTTTCTAATTTTATTACGGAAATTTATCCAAAGGAATTAACTTTGAATAAATCTAACCTTACTGGTGATAGATGCCCATTTTTAGATCTAGATTTAAGTATAATCAATGGAAAATTACACACTAAAATATATGATAAACGGGATGACTTTTCATTTCCTATTGTGAATTTTCCTTTTCTAGAGGGAGATGTACCACTTGCTCCGTCTTACGGAGTATATATTTCACAGTTGGTAAGATATGCTCGGATGTCTGATTTTAATGATAAAAACCGGTGTATTACAAAAAAATTACTAAAACAAGGATATCGTTACCACAAATTAGTGAAGTCGTTTTCTAAGTTTTATCATAAATATCTATATCTTATTGGAAAATTTAACTGTACACGACGACTTTTGATTGTAAAGGGAATGTCCCATCCAGATTTCTACGGTAATGTTGTTTATAGAGCAAATAAATTCAAAAACAATCCCTTGGGAATGCAAAATTGGCTTAAAACTTTATTAAATAAAGGTTATGAAATGGATATTTTAGTAAAATCTTTGAATTTAGTCTTCTTTGGTAAAAATATTGATAATTTGATACTTACTTTAAAATATTAATTGCCTTTTTATACTTATGTCATTTTTGAGCATTACAGCGGTCAAGTGTGTCGGTTTTGTGTGATGATGCATCATCAAATCATAAGTGTTTGACGTGTTGTGTCGGATTTAAAATCGACATACTTGATTTTTTTACATCAGTCGATGGATGCTTCTTAGCTAGCTGTCAGTAACTTCGAGTGTTCTCAAGAGAGTATCTTTACGTCCCGTTAATTACTTGTTGTCTTTTTGTCTCAGATACTCTCTTGTTGAATTGAACTTCTATCGATTTGATTTTTACTGTGTGTTAGTTTGTGCTTTGTTATTGATTATCATTAGGGGGAAGGTTGGCGCCAAAAAACTAGTTTAACCCCGCCACATTTTAATGTACCTGTCCTAAGCCAGGAATCTTTATCAAAGCTTATGTTTGTATTTAGTCGAATTTATGTTAATTGTTTTTTTTTTGGTCAAGAAGAGGATCTTTCAATGCACTTTGGGATTTGGCTTGAATCATATGTATTTTATTTTTAATCCAGGGGCCAATTGAAAAAACAGCGAGCAGCGACCGCTGGTCACATTGAAGGCTGCTGGCTGTTTTCCATTGTGGATATTTAAAATATACGTTTATAATGTAGGTTGTGTCGCGTACACTTATTCCACATCTCATTTTCTTCTATGCAAAAGATTATTTAGGCGCATTAAATTGCTATACAACATATTGTAAGGGACCGACCATTTAACTTGAAGGGGGGGGGCTTGTTTTTTTCCAAAAAAAAATATTTTGAAAATGATTTTTGATGAAAAAAATATTTTGGCAGCAGAGGGTAAGAAAAAAAATTATTCTGAAGAAGAATTTCTGCAACATAAAATAATGCTAATAATAAAAAAAAATATTCTGTCGCGACGCTTTCAAAAAATAAAAATTCGGTCATGACGCATTCACAAAATAATTTTTTTCCGGGCTTTGCGCGGAAAAACATTTTCTGGCCAAAACAAAAAACCAAGCCCCCCCCCCCCCTTTTCAAGTTAAATGGTCCGTCCCTAAAATAGGATAGAAAGCAATATTCAAGATTCGGGCCTATCCATCATGTATTTGCAAAGGAAACAAGGGGTTGCACTAAGTCGTGCTAAGAATACCCCCACTCGACCATTTCAACCATTTAGAAAACAGGGAAGTAGATAAAGGACTGACCTGGAAAGGGGAGGCACGTTATAACTCATCATAATAAAGCTGTGTTCCAAATTCTAAATCAATCCTTTCAGTAGAAGCACAGAAATCTGTTACGAAAAAAATTGTATTTTTGACCCTTAAAAATGACTAAGTCGGCTCGGAAAACAGGGAAGTAGATAAAGGACTGACCTGGAAAGGGCAGGCACAGTACAACTTATCATGCTGAAGCTGTGTACAAAATTTGAAATTAATCCCTTAAGGACATGCAGACAAAGTGATTGCAATATGGCATCCTCTCTTACGAGTGGGGGTATAACTATGACAGAAATTGTGCATGTATGTACACCATGTGTATAAACCTAACATTCGGTAAACAGGAGAGCATGAATGTAAACCACATTGTGCTTTAAGAAAAAAGCTAAATGCAAAATATCAGGGGCGAGGTTTTCGAAAGTATTGCAAAGTCGGTCGTAAGACATATCGCATGTCATAAGTTACAACCATGTTATGATGGTTATACGACTCATCGTATCATGTAAAACAAAGCCGTTGCAACACAATCATTAGTGTGATCGTGTTCTGACCATCACAAGTCCCTGAAACATGTTAAAATTTAGTATATAACTGTTTTTGATACTGTATGTAAATGTACAATCATAATGGTAAAGTCAAATATTAAATGATAAATAAATGTATGAAATAAAATAGTTAGCATTTTATATTATGAACTTGTGAACTGTGCCTTATAAACCATTAGAAAGAACTCGAAGTCGATCATTATTTTAGATGAGACTGGGAAAACTTTTGTAGGAAATATTTAGGTATGTGCAAATTAATTGCATTGGTTGAAAATCAATAGTCATGACAATCTGTTTTACAAGGGACCGACGATTTCATTTGGATGTTTCTGGCCAAAATGTTTTTCGATGCAGACCTTTATGTTATTAAAGGTGTTTTCTTTTCCTTTGCTTTTAAAATATTTTTTCATTATAAAAATCTGCGCGACGGGTTAATTAATTACATCAGCCATAAATGCAAATTAATTGCATTGGATGAAAATCAATAGTCATGACAATTTGTTTTACAAGGGACCGACGATTTCATTTGGATGTTTCTGGCCAAAATGTTTTTCGATGCAGACCTTTATGTTATTAAAGGTGTTTTCTTTTCCTTTGCTTTTAAAATATTTTTTTCATTATAAAAATCTGCGCGACGGGTGTATTGCAATAGGCAAGTACTGCTTTCTCTTCAGGGGCACATGAGTTCATTCTCGTTACGACTTGAGCTTGCATTGTCAGTTCTGTTAAGTTGTGGCTTGTGTGTTATGCGCTAAGTATGTTGTTGCTGTTTTCTTTGTGTTTGCTGGTTTTACATTTCCCTCTCTTGGACTTTTAACTTGGAAATGCCCCTTTTATTGGTACATCTTTTTTTTCTCAGATTTAAAATATTTTTTAGCAAAAACCATGCCCTCTTCAAGTTAAAGGTCCGCAATAATAATTCTTATATAATTTTATTAGTTTTCTTAAAAAAACAACAGTTGAGTTCTGTAAACATTCCATTCTAAAATATGATCTATAAACTTCCCCTGTAGTCTTTGAAAATTTATACAAGCTAACGGCAGTCAAATATAATCATACTTGTGGTCATCATAACTCAGTGCGACCATCTTACAACACCTCTGTAGGAGTCGTAAGATTTTGAGTGCATCGCAATTTACGATCATTTCGAAAACACAGTTTAAGACTGAGACGTTCCGCAAGACCATCTTTCGACACGTCGTAGTCGTAAGATACCTTCGAAAACCTAGCCCCAGACCTCCATATGTTTTGTAGTTGCTTTGAAAACTGAGACGGAAGATATATTACGAGCGGGCGAAAGGATGAACAAGGGTATATCTTAAGCAAGCAAATATTCTGTGTTATTTCTGATATTGAATTTTCTTTGAGAAGACTTTGTTTGACTTGTGTCCTATCCTTTTTGTAATTTTTTAGCGTCGTCGCAAATAAAATATGTTTAAACTAAACTAACAAGGGTAAAACAGTATACGCCCTCTTCTTCGAAGCGAGGGTATAAAATCGACATCTATGACGGGTGCGTTAGATTTATTCAAGGATAATGCTGTAAGTGATATCGGTAATAAAATGAGACAATGTCATTGTGGAATATAAAGGTTATATAACAAAAACTCCCGGTGATATCTAAGCCCAGTAAAAATTAAAATGCCCCTACGTCCCATTCTTTTTCAGTGTTAGTGATTGAAATGTCACATTAGCTGTAAATATGAAAGTAGAGCTTCTTAAGAAGTTGAATGTCATCTTGGTTGACCAGAGCCCTTAATTCATTTACACTCGAATCGGAGTAAATCTTCTTTGTGCCTTTCAAACGACTGAGAGCCATATCATACCTAAAATGCAATGCATAGATGTAACAAGTTCTTTTAAAAACTTAAAATGTATTTCATGTCACGAAGTATTTGTGTGTATATATATATATATAATATGAGTATAGTTGTTGGGGTTTTTTTTGTCAATGGGTTTTGTTTTGTCCTTCTCAACAGGATTTGACACGCTGAATTGACCGTAAGCGAGTTACAACAACCAAGAACTGCTTACCCTTCTGAGTTAACTCTTATTCGCGTTGTCGATTGATATTCATTTGTTTATGTTTGTTTTTATGTTTTCTGTGTACTGGTTTTGTCTTGGTCTTTTCGGACTTTTGACATTCGGATGCCCCAATTGGAACCTCTATGCTCTTTGCTATAACAGCAATGGGATAAATGTATTGGTTAAACAGGAAGTATATGGTATAGTTGACACCACAAAGCACCAACCAAGTAAAGCAGAATGTACAATATCAAGCATCTGCATCATGTACTTGTTGGAAAAACTGTGACGGAAATTCTATATGTATGTTCAGAATGATAGAAAACTGTGACAGAAATTCTATATGTATGTTCACAATGAGTAGAAAACTTTGACGGAAATTCTATATGTATGTTCACAAATGAGTAGAAAACTGTGACAGAAATTCTATATGTATGTTCACAATGAGTAGACAACTGTGACGGAAATTCTATGTGTATGTTCACAATGAGTAGAAAACTGTGACGGAAATTCTATATGTATGTTCACAATGAGTAGAAAACTGTGACAGAAATTCTATATGTATGTTCACAATGAGTAGAAAACTGTGACGGAAATTCTGTATGTATGTCCACAATATGTAAAAACATAGTTAGCATTCGGTAAACTTGAAGTAAATGACCTAAGTTCATAAGATCTTAGGAGATAAATACTGCGTTTCCTTTTTTGTTCAGTATGTAGATATGCGTTGAATTCATATATAACCTTGATATTTTTTGAACATTTTAAAAGTAAATTGTTTTGACATTAATCTATCATTTTAATTTCATATGCCCGTTACGCATTTTTACGAAACTTTTAAATATTAATTTGCAATCTCTGCAGCACAGACATATATGTATAAAAAATAAAACCTTTGGGATGCCAGAAGCTCTTTGATCTCCTCAAAACATTTTATCAAATGACTTGTATCGTTCGGATCTAAGCCTACAAACAGGAAAATGGATAACCCGATTAATACAAGTCAATACTTAGCCAGTAAACAGTAAGTAGATAAGCGACGGGATTAAATTACTCGAGTTCATTCTCTGTTGAACCTTACTTTGCGTTGCTGATAGTAGTTGTTAACGTTTTTTGTTGTTGATTTGTGCGGTTCGTGTCGTGATGGTTTTTTTGTGTGTGTTTTGACGTGTTTTTTTTATGTCTAC
Organism: Arcuatula senhousia; assembly: GCA_963971305.1. Classification (NCBI taxonomy): domain Eukaryota; kingdom Metazoa; phylum Mollusca; class Bivalvia; order Mytilida; family Mytilidae; genus Arcuatula; species Arcuatula senhousia. The sequence continues at coordinate 69,110,616 of OZ020305.1, read as the reverse complement.
TAATTCTGTCTAGGTCTATTCGGACCTCCAATGCCCTATAGGTACTTATATTGATTCTGCACACCAAAAATCAAGAATCTGTAATTTATATTTGATGATAACTAATAACAGAATCTTTCTACCATTGATAATCAACGCCAGATAAGTCATTAAACAGGAAGTCAACGAGAGACAGTCCTGAAATCAAATCCCATGATATGGGACCCAATGTTGTTGTTTCATAAAGTATTTAGAATTTGAATTTACGTAGTTGCTGAGAAATCTGTTACGAAGGTTTCAACCACAAAACATTAATTCCAAATACTGAAGTTGGCAAACATGGTGTTTATAAGCCACAGATATATGACCTGGAACCGATGTCGATACTGCATATCATATATGGAAGATTCTAGGAATCATTATAGCTCAAGAAATGTCATACCATTTGTCATCAATTCTAAAAGGCTCGAGCTAAAATGTTAACTTCTGAAAACTGGAAGTAGATGAGGGATAGACCTCAAAATGAAACGCTGGTAAGATGCTGCATATCAGAATATCATGTGGCTGAATGTGACGAGAAGTTGCTGAGGAAACTTATAAAATATCGCCGTCCGGAAATCACCAAATTTTAACTTTAACTTTAACCCAAGCTAGAAATCAGATAAAAAAGGGACAATTTTAGCTAGAATAAATGTTCCTAATACACTTACCCCCAGACATCATGTCAGTCTCACTTTCACTCAGGGCTCCTTCATTTTTCATCATCTCATTAATCTCGCTCTCTGCTACAATCCATTGTAAACTTAACTCTTCCACCTGCGAGTATTGATCAACTGCTCTGATAAGCTCATCTTAAATACAATAAAATGATAATATATTCTATAGGAGGCGTTTTGCATTAAAAAACCGTGACTTAAAAGTGTAAAACTACGTGCAATGTGAACTCTTTGAGGCGATTAGTATCAGACATCGTTGGATGCCTCTTCTTGGTTACTCTTGTCGTCTGGCATTACTTAAAATCAAAGCGCTAAAGCGTTTAAAAGCAGAGCTAAATGTAAGCACTAAAATAAAGAACGATCTATTTTTCAGCAAATTTTGTTCGTTTGCTCCGCCCACTTAAACATTTTAGTCCATCAGCCAGGTCCGGAAAAAAATAATTTGAGTGGATACCCCTGTAGACCGATTTTTTATTGCAGAAATCAAAAGACAAACATGTGAACTTTATTTTGCAACTTGTTATACTTTGCAAAAAGATGCGGAAACTGGTATAACAGAGGCCCCTTTAGGGGTACTATAAACTGTCAAAAAATGTCAACCCTTATAAAACATTCTATTATACTAAGTCTACTACAATATTATTGAAAAGAAAACTTTTAACATATTAAATGTTGTCCAGACAACCAACGACAGACAAAAGTTTGTTAAAATTTTCACTCAAAGAAGTCTTAAAGGGAGATAATACAAGGAATGACTAAAATGAGTTTTTTTTCATTTTCTTTTTTCATTTCCTAAAAAAATAGGATAGCTAGGTGGAATATTTTGTGGAAAAAATCTACCTACAAGATAACAAATTAAATAAAACAATTCCATTAAAATATTTGTGGTACCGGTTGAAAAGTTTCGGTATTTATGAATGTAGCCCCAGTCGCCTGAAATCTATATTTTTTTCATGTGTAAATACAAATGATCAACATAATGTGTTTCATTATATATTTTTTCAATTTTAATTTATATATTTGACCTTTTTGAAACTATAGTATCAGAATATAAGAACTTTAGTCTTAATTGACGTTTAAAAGTTGCCATAATTACACGTACATGTGCATTTTGGATCATTTTGCAAGCAGCATACAACATGTATACAATAATGGCGCTGCATGTTTGACCGTTTGTTGCACTTAGTTACAAAAGGGATACAAAGTAACTGTTATCGAGGAAATATGCCAGACATATAATTAAGTTCTATATGGATCTTTTTTTTACAATTTATTTGACGCTTTGTTATGATTGTTTTGCCTTTTGAAATTACTACTAGTATATTTGTAAATACTTTGAAGATCCATATTTAGCTTCTTCATTGTTGGCAGTTGTTTCCTGAACCGTCTTCTAAAGAATCTAGATTTTAACGAAATTCAAAGCAATAAGCGTACTTCTAAAACAACGAAAAAGAAACTCTCATTACAATGGTAACTAAATATATTTTGAAAAACAGGCCTTTTTATTGTAAACTTTTTTGTGCTGCTGCGCAATGTCGTAGAGTTTGGTCAATTTTTCCCAGAAAGAAGTTAACTAAACGAAGTTGAAATCACCAAACCATTGAAGTTAGTGATTGTGCTAACCGACGAATGAATTGAAAGAAGCAAGAGGCACAAATAGGGTATTCGAGTGTCAAAAGTCCGAAAGGGCAACGACAAAACCGGTAAACATGAACAAGAACAGCACGAAGAAACACAAAACACAAAATCAACCGAACGGAAATCAACAACGCCAACTCAAGTCGTAACAAGAGTTAACTCGGGTGCTCCGGAAGAGTAAGCTGTTTTTGGCTGCTATAGCACATCCGTCGTGTTGCTAATTTTCAATTCAGTGTGTCAAATCTGGTAAAGGAAGACAAAACAAATTTCTAAGACAAACCAACATCTGCACTCATTTGAGAGATTGTCTACGAGTGCACGGTGTCTACCGTACAATTTCTTGAGTGAAGACAGCAACCGTGGAGCAACATAACCCTGTGTTAGCCTTTTCTGTGTCAAACGTGACGCTCTGCCAAGGAATCGATGTAATTGCCGCGAGGTCTGGAGTAACGAATCAACTGTGATACGAACACTTCATAAGCCGGAGCGGACGGAATGTTGCTACACAAAAAGGGAAAGTTGAAGTCATCACGTTTGTCATAGAGCTTTGTTGAAGTATTCCTTGAGAGTCAATTACGAGATGTAAATCTAAATAAGAAGCAGACTTCCTAGAATCCATTGTGTCCCTTATCTCAGGTTCCTGAGGATATATGAGATGGAGAAAGTCACCAAATAGAGAATTGTTCAGTGAAAGGACATTATCAATACTTGTATAACGGAACGTGAGATAAAAAGAGATAGCTAGTCTAGTTCTCCACGAGTACAATATGTCCCGTCTTATACTTCATTCAAAATTTCTTAAAAAAATCAAAGAAAACTACTTGTCCTGATTTTGTGTTAAAATGCAAATACTGTAATCTTACTATTTGTGTGGTTTTTAACTTTGCTGATTTCAGTGTTTCCCATTTTTCATGAAATTACATAAAAAAAGAAATAATGGTACACTAATGATATAAGTTTCTGTAGATCTAAAATGCTTGTATTCTTTGTGTGGCGCCAGTAACATTAGACAGAAGCGACATACATAGGCTCACTTTTTGATTATTCGTCTTCTTAAATCGAGCGTCGCTCTGCAAAGTTATTAAGTATTCCGTCTCAATTTTTATGTAACTCTATATTTCTTAATAGAGTTAAGGAATTACTCAACTACTTCCTGTTAACAGAATACTTTATAGACAAAAATACAAAATTCTGACATCGTTTGGGACAAAGTAACTGAGCAAACAGATACATGTACAAACTTTCTATGGGAACAGACACTTCAAGGTTAAGAGCATATGCTGGTATATGAAGATCAACGTGCCCTTTGCAATGGAAAAAGCTTCAGCACCATTTTCTATTCATTTACAGCTGACCAGTACCAGTATTGCCTGAGGAACTTTGGTGTGCTTTTGATTCTTAACAACAGCAATCGTCCGAAAAATCCTAATTGTTCGTCTGTGTATGTGGCGGAGTCTTTGGGGATGTTAAGGAATGAGATGACATTGCTGTTAAATCTTTAAAATGGAATGCAGTATTGTAAAAATCCATCATCAATGAGGACTTCTTGTCTTCTAGTACTCTTTTTTATGAGACAGACCATTACCACGAAAAGAGGGGGGTGTGTTTGTTCCGATCAGACAATTATTTTTTTCTTAAAGGTGTCTCGAGACAAATTTTTGTTTTCATTATTAGCATTATTCTATATGGCAGAAATCCTTCTTCAAAATATTTTATCCTCTGTTACTTAAATATTTTTCATCAAAATTCAGATTCATAATATTATTGTAGGAAAACACCAACCCCCTCATCCATTCTTTGATTTCATAACAATAGAATTGAAAAAAAAACCTAAATTTACACATGTTACAAAACGACATCGTTACATTATTTCAAGGCGACAGCTCGATATGAATTGTCGCCAGAAATAAAGAATAGATAAGTTATAAGTAAAAAGTAATAAATATTTCATATAAGTATAAATAAAGTCAAACGCACCTGACCTAATGTAAAGTCTAACAGGCCAAAAACAAGAAAACGTGATTAATTGGTTATAACTTTGTTTTCAATAATGTAAAAATCACCTTTACTGTAATATAACTTCTTTTATGTTGGTTTTAAAAAAAATACCATAGAAATGACTTTAAATCATAAAAAATATTGATTCTAAAAATAGAAAAAGTGACCTTCACATTTAATAATTTAAAAAATAAAACCATATCGGTCAAACCATTACAATCCGCACATGGACATTAAAAATGGATTTTTCTGTAAAACACTGTTTTTATCAAATCCTGGTGGTTTTAATATTTTTAATTGTGACCATTGTAATTAGGTGAATCTTGTTGAGTAAATTTTACCTGTGATACGTGCGAAGTCATAGGAAGACATTCGCAAATTGTAAAAATAGGGAAATTTTGAACGTAATAATTAGCAATTTTAAATCTAAAAAATATCTTTTTAAGACATTGTTATGATGCAAATTCTTTTCCTAAGTCAATAATCCCTATGCATACTATAGATTTATAAAACAGTAATTGAAGTTTTCAACCCCATGTTCAATTTATTGAAAATAAATGAATGACTACTTTTCAATTGCTCACCAGAGGGTCCAGAAAAATGATTTTTACGTTATTTTCCGCATATTTTATACAAGTATAACATTTGGAATTATGAAGCTTAGATGTAATACAAAATTTTTGTACCATAAAAATTCGGTCTACGGGGGTATCCACTCAACTTTTAAATATGACGTCTTTTCAGAGTTGGCTGATGGACTATTTGTTATGAAATCCGTAATTTGGCTCAACCCACTTGAATAAATATATATGACGTATTGATTAAATTAAAGGTAAAAGGTCAGCAACGCTGAAGTGAACACCAACTTTAGTGTATCGATATGTGAAATGTAGTCCACTTTTATTTTGTATTTATTATAGGGGTGTAAAGATGTACCTCTTAGTTAAGACATCCTGTATAACATTTAAATCATTGAAACAATGATTATACACGATTAATATAGTCTATCAGCCAACCATCAAAAATAGCATTTTGAATGTCTACCACGGGGAACAGCAGTTTTTCGGTGGTTTTATATAGTTTAATATCTAAACTTTCAAATTTACCTTGTTATACCGGAATAGAAGTGTCCAAACAGGGTTTAACATGCGCCATTTTGAATGCACCCATTTTGACAGCCACAAATCATGTTGAAAGCATTGAATTCATATTGCTGTCAAATTTTTACAATGCGATGGAATATAATTCTGTAAGGCACGGACCATTTGATTTTCTGGGGGGGGCCTGGGATTTTTTTGAAAAAAATTTCCTGGCCCTGATTTTTGTAAAAAAAAATAATCTGGCCAGCACCTAGGTTGAAAAAAATAATATGGTCTCAATCTTGCCAATTGAAAAAAAATAATCTTGCCAACAAAATTTCCTTGCTTATTATGTGTGTGAAAAAATAATCTGGCCCGCAAAGCGGGCGAAAAAAATTTCCTGGCTCAAGGTAAAATCCCAGGCCACCCCCAGAAAATCAAATGGTCCGTGCCTAAGGTATTAAGTAATCAGTATAATATAAATAAAGATATGACATATAACATTTATCGATAAGTATCGATGAAGTACCGATATCGGGGCTCCTTTAAACACTCTGTATACGTTGCTTTTTTCGGTTAATTTTTGTCATTTTTTTCGTCGCTGTAGTCATATTTGCAGTTTATGTTTGCTCTTAATGACCATAAATCGTTCCTTGATATGTATTCTGATCATAACAGTCGATGGTTATTTGGAAAATTACACCAATGGGCAGATAATCGAGCCTTAATACTTCCTATGCATATTTGAGCTAAAACCTAAGTACAGAAACGATGCATTTAACATTCTGTTACATGATATCTATTCGATAAAAATATGTTTTTATTTCAAATGTGTGGTAATATACAAATACACATCGATATACTCATCAAGAACCAAATTTGCACAATGCTTTTTTAGTAAAAAGGGGGGTCTAAGTAGATGATTTTAAAGTATTAAGTATCACAATATTTTGTTCTTTAGTACGAAATAAAATGCACAAAGTGGTTCAAACATGTAAAATATTATCATTAGATGGATTTACAATATCTAAAAGCTTATTTTCCTTGTTTACTTTGTGCTATATGCCCATTTATAGTGCATTTGTTAACACCAGCTCTGTACCCAATCAGGACGATTTCTATGGTATATCATGCGTTGCTTGGTATATTCTTCTTAGATATATGAGAATGATCATCCTAGTTCGGTAGTTTTATTGTTACTTTAATTGACAAAGCACCAAATAACATCATGTTTTGTGTGCAAGAAACACTATATTGACTGTTTGACAGCTGAATTGGGGGTTGGTTGTACCAGCAATAGCACCACATACACGGCTACAACACTGTCTAAGGACGAAATCATTGACAATCACAAATCTGTCCATTTCCTCCTTCGGCCTTTCTGTTGGTGGCAATAATGATGACCTTCCATCCCTGTATTGGATTCCTAAATTACATTAAAATCCATACAAACAGCGCTTCATTGCAGGGTCATCAAATTGTACAACTAAGCCTCTTTCAGTTCTGTTGACTTCAATACTTACGGCAATAAAATCCGGCCTCCAGAAATATTACGATTGTTGTTATTCTAGAAATGGTGTCAATAAAATCTGGATCCTGAAGAATTCGAAAGAACTGATGGAGATTCTTAACTCTAAATCAGTTTCATCTTGAAACAGCATCAAAACATTCGATTTCTCCACACTTTACACTTCTATTTCACATGAACAACTGAAACCGCGATTAGCACAGCTGATTAAACGCAGCTTTTTCAAAAAGAACGGAAAACGCAGGTACAAATATCTAGTAGTCGATTATACCAAGACTTACTTTGTCATCAATGACTCTAAGAAAAAGAACAAATTTACAGAAGACCAAATAATCGACATGCTCAACTTTCTTATTGACAACATATTTGTTCAGTTTGGTGGACGTGTTTTTCAGCAAACAATAGGGATTCCAATGGGCACTAATTGTGCATCTTTGCTTGCTGATTTGTTTCTTCATTCATATGAAGCAGACTTCTTACAATCTCTTCTAGACAAAAAAAAGATCGTAGACTGGCTCTCTCTTTCAACCTCACGTTCCGTTATATTGATGATGTCCTTTCACTAAACAATTCTCGATTTGTGACTTTCTCCATCTCATATATCCCAAGGAGCTTGAGAAAAAGGACACAATGGATTCTAGGAAGTCTGCTTCATGTTTAGATCTACATTTCGAAATTGACTCTCAAGGAAGACTTTCAACGAGGCTCTGTGACAAACGTGATGACTTCAACTTTCCAATCGTCAACTTTCCCTTCTTGTGTAGAAACATTCCGTCTGCTCCAGCTTATGGAGTATACGTATCTCAATTAATTCGTTACTCCAGAGCGTGTGGGACTTACATCGATTTCCTTAGCAGAGCGACACGTCTGACGCAAAAAAATTGCTCACACAGGGTAATGTTGCTCCTCGGTTGCTGTCTTCACTCAAGATATTTTACGAAAGACATCATGCACTTATAGAAAAATATGGGATTTCGATCTCTCAGATGAGAGCAGATGTTGGTTTGTCATAGAGTTTTGTTTTGTCTTCCTTTACCGGATTTGACACGCTGAATGGACTATTGGCAACGTGACGGGTGTGCTATAGCAAGCAGGAACTGCTTACTCTTCCGGAGCACCTGAGTTCACTCTTGTTTCGACTGGAGTTCGCGTTGTTGATTGATATTCAGTTATTTTGTGTTTCCACGTTTTACATGTTGTCTGTTTTTGTCCCGTTCTTGTTGGTATCTACTGGTTTTGTCTATTGTTATATTAAAGTTAATGTCGGAAACAGCAAAGCCACTACCCCGAACAGTTATCAAATGATGCGAAGACATTTTATTGATGTAGACTTGAACATCGTTAAAACCTTTTGCTATGAAGTACCAGGAAGCACATCGATGGTATGAGATATAAACCATATTTTACGTCTTTAAAGTTTACAGAAAGTTATAAACATTAGAGCAATACTATCAAATTTCAAGTTCGAATTGTATTAACTAATTTGGCTATTCTAGTTCTTTAACATGTAGAATTTTACATATACATGGCTAGAGGATAACAATGTAAGGACACCAAAACTAACCCTTCAATAACCACTGTTTTGTTAAACACATGCTGTACATTTAAGACTAACTCAAAAGCATTAAAGATGTTTCTCCTTAACGTAAACTTGATGTTTAAACAAAAGGCAAGGTAACCCCAAAAAAGATGATTTCTACTAATTGAACAGTTTATATTATTTTTTTCAATTTAAAATTGTATTTAACAATATATCATATCACATTCTAGTATACTTACTATTGCAAACAGAAAGCTTAGGACAGGAAAACATGTGCGTCTTACATTTATGTTATTGGTGCCGAGATACAACAAACTTTTCCCAAACAAGTACATGACTTAACGCTTTTGCAACATATGTCCTAAATGATTTCTGTAGTGACGGTTGTAATATTTCGATGCATTTCATTACCTCCATAAAAAGGTAGTTTTCAAACAATACACTTCTAGATTAGCCCCCCCCCCCCCCCCTATTTCGACAATGTAACTATTGAAATAAAAAAACTATATCGATTTATATCCAACGGTTATTGTTTTATTGATGGAGGAAAACACTTTCATTTAGTGACATTTGTTTTAAATGAGATGTAGCTTATTCGTCTTAGAACTTACGAATACATAATCCAATTTTGTAATTTGCACATCAAATATTTTATGAAAGGATATGGAAATAACAACGGAAACAAAAAAATAGGCAATTATATATTGTACATATATTAAATTATACTACATTTTTACATGTTTAAATAGTTTTGTGCAAATCATTTGGTATCAGAGAACAAAACATTGTCTTAGTAAGTATTTCAGAAGCATGTACAAAGACCCCCTTTTACTAAAAAAGCATTGTGCAAATTTGGTTCTTGATGAGTATATCGATGTGTATTTGTATATAACCACACATTTGAAATAAAAACACATTTTTGATCAATAGATATGTAACAGAATGTTAAGTGCATCGTTTCTGTACATAGGTTTTAGCTCAAATATGCACAGGAAGTATTGAGGCTCTATTATCTGCCCATTGGTGCATCTTTCCAAATAACCATCGACTGTTATGATCAGAATACATATCAATGAACGATTTATGGTCATTGAAAGCAAACATACATTGCAAATATGACTACAGCGATGAAAAAATGACAAAAATTAACCGTAAAAAGCCACGTATACAGAGTGTTTTAAAGAGCCTCGATATCGGTACTTCATCGATACTAATCGATAAGTATTATACGCTATAGTTTTATTTATGTTATACTGATTACATAACATCTTACAAAATTATATTCCATCGCATTGTAAAAATTTGACAGCAATATGAATTCAATGCTTTCAAAATGAGTTGTGTCTGTCAAAATGGTTGCATTCAAAATGGCGCATGTTATACCCTGTTTGGACACTTTTTGTACGGTATAACAAGGTTAATTTGAAATTTTAGATGTTAAACTATATCAATCCACCAAAAAACTGCTGTTCCCCGGGGTAGACATTCATCTCGAAAACTAGAGGCTTTTTTCGATTTGGCTGATAGACTAATATTCTATAATGGATCCTCTGGTAGGGATATTGCCTGACCGATTTACCCTGTCTAGACGAAAAAAAAACGCGAAAGTCAGATAGCTATATAACTACATAGAGCTCTGCTCAATAATAAATGATGTGTCCAGTTCACGTGGTCCATTTCCTCATTCTGTTAAATTTTAAACTTCAGATATATGTACAGAAATGTAATAAGCAACCAGTTTTAAAGTATTGCCACTTAGAATGTCCTTGTCCTTTTTTCTCTTTGTGTTGACTTCTTTATTTATTACATGTAATTATAAACACGGTAATTGCATCGCATAGCTTGTGACATGCTCTTAATAACCGGAATTATGGCCACTGTGTTTGCCTGTATGTTGCCGTGTTACATGCGTCTTACCTGCAAATGACGCGGCTTGTCTGTTTTGTACCTTATATTGATCTAGTGGACGTGGCAAGTCTCCTATAAATATAAACAATACAGAGAAGCCAAAGTTATTCGCCCCTGAACCTTTTCGAGTTTGTATTGAAATGGCATAGTATCTTTACGAATCGTTTGGAACGTGACGGTGTGTTGCAACAAGCAGGAATTCATTTCTGGTGCAACCGAGCTCCCTTTATCAAGAATTTGCTTTATTTATTGCAATTTATCTTTTGTTTTATTAGTTCGGAAAATTCGTTTCATTCAGTTTGAATTATTTTTTGTTGCGTCGCTGTGTCTACGTTTGAATGCCTTTTTGGATATTCTTAGCATTTTTCAAATACACTAAACATGCAATTTTAAATTAACATATTTTGAATAAAACAAGAAAACTATTCAGATGTAATAATTTCGGGATTCTGTAATATATACTTCTTACATTTTTAAAGGTTGACTTTTTACCTATTCTATGAGATGAGGCTTCGTTTCTGTTTTCTCCGTCTTGATGAGATGATCTTGTATCTCCACAGTCATTTTCTGTTTCGGCAAAATGAAACTCATGCATTGGTACCAGCTTTGGAACTATGAATGTAAGAAATATTTGATGCTTTGATTAATTTTCCATATCCTTTATTTACTCAGAAGAACACCATTTCATAGCAGAGTTACGACGTTTGTAAATGATAGATCTTCTTATCGAAATGTCATAAAGAAAAACCTTAATTAATAAAAGTGTTGCTTTTGTTGATGCAAAACAAACAATTACAATAACAATTAAAAAGTCATTTGTTCAGAGAACAAATGTGAGGTCTTTCCCTGTCTTATGTTTTTGTTAAGTACCAAAGACATTTGAGTCACTTTGTTTATGACAAGATGTTGCCAATTATTGTGATATAGGCTCCAGAATGAAGATTAGGGGTCCTAGAGTCAGAAAAAGTATGGTTGCTAAGGACTTTATGTCGGTTGCTATGGACTAAATGTCACTTCCGGTTGCAAAAACTTACATCTAAACTCAGAAAGTAGTCTTGGTTTAGAATATATATGGTTGCTATGGACTTTTCATTAATGTTACCTTGTTGCTAGGGAATGACCTTGACCTATGACCTTTGACCTTTGACTCAAATTGTAGCTCTTTATATACTGATTCATTTAAGTATACATGATTACTATACTATCTGTTATGGTTTTCAAGTTATTGGCAAAAAACGCGTTTCGCGAAACTTGTTTTGGCCGCCATTTTGGAACCGTTCAACCGAATCATGTACTGTTTGGGTTCAAATTGTAGGTAATTTAATCTTCTTTCAAATGAACCCTATGTTTAATTCACCATCTTTTACGGTTAAAAAGTTATAAACAAAAAATCATTTTAAAAATAAGAATCAAGGGCGATAACTCAAAAACGACAAGTTTTACGCTTTCGCACCTGAAACCCTTTTTGTAGCTTTCGACATGGCGAACATTTTTTCCATGTATTGTCCGCTTCAATTTTGTACGGTTTAAGTGTTATTTCATAAAAACTGTTTACGGTGTCAGCCATTTTGAAAATGGCTGCCTGTAACCATTCGACTTTGGTCTTAAATTGAAGGGCCCATAATGACGGTCACAAAAAACCCATATGTTTACTATATTGTGTCTGACGGTTTAAAAGTTATAAGCCAAAAACGGATAAGCCGAAACGCGTTAAGGGCCATAACTCGAAAACGGTCTGTCGAACAGTGTTGGACCCTTTATATCAAATAAAGGTCTAAATGAGACAAGTATTTTTCCCATTACATGTCTGCTTCAATTTTGTATGGTTTTTTAGCTATACTGCAAACAAGGTGTACCATGACCTCTGACCTTGAGATTTGACCTTTGACCTTGACATTTTTAGATGTAACATATGTCACTTAGGATGATTGGTGAAGGTCCCAAGTCTCTAGGACTAACCGTTTTGAAGAAAAAAAAATTGACGAGTCGCGACACTTTTCGAGTCAAAAACGCGTAACCAGGAAGTTAGTCGAAATTTTTTTTTTGGGGTGACGAATCATGACCAGGAGTCAAGCAACATTTTCCTCACTTCAGATTTTTGATAAGGGTCATGGTTCTTGAGTTAATTTGCAAACAAGGTTTTCCGGTCTAGGGCAGATAACTCCGTTACTAAAAATAGATCGGTTTCAAAGCATGGGTTTAGGCAAGTATTCGTATGACCAAATAATGGTACAAAGTATCGAAAAGATATGTCGCAACACTTTTCGTCAAATGATGGCAGAAAAGAAGAACAATAATAATCAGAAGAAATACAGTAAGGTCTTTCCTTCTGTGGAAGGGAAAGACCTTAATAAAATCTCATGAACTAAAATAAAAAATTCTAATTATGAAAAAAAATATTTTAGATATTACGGTCGGGGATCGACCATGTAAATTGAAGGGGGTCTAGGTTTTTCCTTAACAAAAATTGAAAACGATTTTTGATGAAAAAAGTATTTTGATAGCAGAGGATTAAAAAAAAATAATCTGAAGAAGGATTTATGCTATATAAAATATATTTATATTGAAAAAAATATTCTGTTATGACGCCTTCACAAAAAGAAATGTTTTTTGTAAAAAAAAACAATTCTGACCAAACAAAAAAAAAGGCCCACCCCTTCAAGTTAAATGGTCCGTCCCTTAGTCCGAAAAAAAATCATTTGAGAAATTTCTAGCAATTTCTTCTAATTGCTGAAATAAAACATATAAAGTAACGCATTCTCTCCCACAATATTGCATATGAATGCTGTATTAATAAATTTTATAACAATTATTAGTTTTCTTTATATGGTCAGATGTATAATTGTCACTTACACTGAAAATATCTTGCCGGCATTGGTTTGATTGTCTTAATAACATCAGTTAAGTCTGAACGGGTACTCTAGGTATAGAACAAAAACAAATATTACATGTAGATCTATAAGTTTCTTGTTGTTTAATTAGATTAGTTCGTGAAAATTAAAGATATACTGGTTAACATTTAATTGAAATTGAAAAGGGGCTAACCTCGTAAAGCGTTAAAAAATGCATGGACCAATGAGGATGGTCTCAAGGAACCGCTGAAGTACTGTTAGCAACACGACATGTAATAGCAACGACCATGAACTGCTTACCCTTCCGGGGCACCTGCACGAGTTCACTCTCGTTACGACTTACATGTAACTTTGCGTTGTGAATTGCTGCTCAGTTGTTTTGTGTGCTTCGTGCTATATTCGTATATATGGGTTTACTTCTTTTGTTTTAGCCCCTCCTGGCCTTTGATATTCGAATCCATTTGTACCTCTCTGTTTCTCTCGAATCCATTGGTACCTTTCTATTTCTCACAACCCAGGATAAAAATAATAATAAGCTTATATTATCCCAGTTTGGAAAATTATACTTGAAACCGTATCTGGACTTTTGTAATGGGCTATTCTCTTGGTTTCTAAATTTGTACAGTGGTAATTCCGGATGGTTAAAATGAATAAAAAATGGGGGTATATCAGCATAAAAAATATATTTACGGCTTTTTGAATGGTGAACTTCCACGAGTTACTCTCAAAGTATATCGTATCATCGTTGTGTAAAACAGCTGCTTTTTCCATACTATGATCGGTTGGTTCCGAATAGAACTGTAAATAGTATTTTGGGCGCTCTGTCGTAAGATCAGGGTCAAGAAAAAGTGCTTCCTTGTCTAAAGTGACATAGAACTCTTTGTCTTCGACTAAACTGTCTTTGAGCATGACAGATACCTGTATCTGAAGTTTGCCCGACCATAATGGAGGGATACCTTTCCCTTGTTCTAGCCGAGACTGGCAAATGTTATAGACTCGAATAACAGTTTCAATAGTGGGAAATGACATGGTATATCTGTAGTAGACGTCTACTCTGTTGGCTGGGTATCGGACAGAGAGCTGAACATAAAACCCAGTCCTCTGTTCACTGTCTTCTGATTCGAATCTTATAATTTGACAATATCTCAGACTGACAGGAGAGTCGTTGATTTTAAAAGACCCGTCTTCGGCATTGTAGACAAACTTACACGTCTTTCCATTTATCAGTTGACCATTGATGTCTAAGGATGAGTCTGTAACGTTTTCTGTTTCTAATTTGACCGCTTTGATCTATAAATTAATAGTTATATTCATACATTTATTAGTTAATAACTTTACAAGCTAGGTACCCGAATTATTGTTGAAAATAGTAAGTTATCCAAATAAATTAAATTGTACTGAATTTATAGTTGGCAAAATGAAAGCTATATGTATGTTTTTTGATACAAGTAGGAAATACTTAACCTACCAGAGAAGCTGAGTTCTCTCTCGCTTCAACGCGAGTTCATATTTCTAATTTACAGTTGGATTGTTTTGTTAGCTATAGGGTTTGATATGAACGATAGCCCAACGAAAGGGTCCAGGAATTTCCTCTGAGTTGAGAAAAATTTATGGTTTTCAAATATTATAATCTTAATGCTATTCAGATTGATGACAATACATCTTCAAAAGTCATGATGGTTTTACATAAGATATTTGACTGGTATGGAAAAAAAAATAGTAGAAAGATGACAGTTACCTGAGGTGAATCACTTGAAACTTCTACAATTTTGGATGCCCAAGGTGGCAGTTCATCTTGTCTCTCATCCATTTCCCAACAAGAAAAAGTATAAATCAACTCTCAAAGAAAGTAGTACACCAATATTCACGTTATTAAAATTTAAAAAAAAATTAAAAAATCATGCACTTTCGTTTCATATTTTTTTCCAACATAATTTTCTTCCGTGTTATAGTGACTATGAATAAACACTTAAAATGACTCTCTTATCAAATCTACCTGTAAAAACTACCTTTTTTAAAGAGAAAAGATATCGTACCTGCGCCTAACCTTTATTTATACTTTTTTTTCAAAATGATGGTGCTTTTGCGTTTTCTGCTTGATTTGTTTTCTTTTATAATAAAAAAGTCCTGTTATTAGAAAAAGTCAAGTAGTATTTATAGATAAAACATTTAAAAAATCATTCCACAAGCTCAATGAAGCTATTTCAACCTTTTGTAAAAATCCCATTATTTACTAATGAATGAAACAACGTAATTAGACCTTTAAAGAACTTTGAAAGCGTACGTACTAATAATTAAACGACTTTTATTTTGATAAATCGTCATCAACTACATTGAAGGGCCAAATGACGAACAAAAGTATTTCTTTGTCAAAGTAGGCCTTAGAGTTATTATTTAGAAGTAGAAACAACAAAAATGTCTTACCAGTGCGGGTTCCGGATGTTGGATAGAAGTCCAACAAGAGCGAAACATGACGTCCGGTCAGGTCTCTTTGTTCAAAAAGCGACTGGAATGTGTGCCCCAAGTTGTTAAATGCCTTAATGAATCCTTGGGGGTTAAAGAAACCTGCAGATGGTCTTGATAATAGAAGGACCTAAAGCATCCACCGCAGAATGCTAAATTATCAAATCCAACCCATTTAACTTTTTTCCTGTGGCAGTCAAAATTCTCATTCCCAATAGCCCTTGTGTCCCTTTTTCCAACACTTCACCATTTCATGTTCATTTAATCACCCTTTTTGGTGCTAATCTCCCCGATAAAGCCGAACTCGTACTGCTTGGGAGTAAAAAAAATAACTTTAATGACAATAGGTGATACTAATCTCGAGTGGAATTTAATACCCTATATACTTACATTTCGATTGGTAATATTTTGTCAGCACGCATGCAATACATAAAATTTATAAAAATCACTCAGCTGAATTTAAGAGGAAATAGGGAGGGTACTTAATAAGTCAGTTAAGTTCCTTATAAACCAAGCTACGATTTTATTCTAAAGCTAGTTTAAACTTCTGTTTCGCATATGACTGGCTTAAGTTAATTTTTTATAACTATGTATTTATACAGGTGTGAGAAACAAACTAAGTTTATATCTAGGGTTCGGTTCTGCAAATGATTCGCCCCAATCACAACTCGGTTATTTTTACCAATGTACATTTTCTTTCTTTTCATTCATTTGTAATTAATGTACATCTGGATTTGTTTATTTTCATGTTCATTTTGTGTGCAAGCTAGATGTGTCATATAAAGTTCAGTGTTATATATATTTATTCTATAGTGCAACCAATACAAAAAGAACCAGCCAGCATTCACAGGGATTCTGATGTACTCATCGTTAATAAGAAATTTTACAAAACGAACGCTTGAGAAAAAGAGCAAATAAAAGTTTTTACAGCCTGTTCGGTTCTTGTTCCATCTTTATCCTGATTTTGACACAAAAATTTGTCCATAACCAATGAAGTTTCACTTTATTTCTTTCATGGTTATAGTAAAGATGAGAAATTGTGGTTGTATTTGCTTGATTTTTGGGGTGATATTTGATGTTACATCAGTTTGTTAATTGATATTGGTGTATGTCTATAAAGGTGGAATTTTTGTGTCATTTTAAATGAAATTGGTCAGATGCATCCTATTGGTAAATATTACTGTGGACAATCTGACATTTAAGTTGTCTGTAATAGCAACAAAGAAATGGTCTGCTATATTTTATTGAGACCACACATATTTGATATAATTTTAATATCATCTGTGACTTTTAATGTAAATATAGATAACCAAAAATAAGTTAAATCGAAAAAAGAATAATAAATTTACAGTCGTCCATAATACTAATTATATACATACAATAATTTGAAAACAGTAAAACAGTAAATTTAACTGCAATGGTCCTGACTAGTTTCATATGGTCCTACAGGTGGAATGGTGTTCTGTTGAAAATTTTGGTTTTTTTTACTGATGATTGCTTTGAGATGTTTTTGTTATTTTAAAACTGGAGGCAACTAATGCTGTGATATTAACATCTATTCCATGTATGACATTTTTTGACAATAATTGATTAAACTAAACAAATCAAATGAAAATACATGAAAAAGTTGAGCACACTACTGCAAAATATCTTGTATATTATATTGGTTTTATTGTTCGATTGCACTTCATATTCATATAATGTTTGGTATTTTTTTTTAAATTTTTGTATAGTGCCTCTGATCGGTCTTGGATAGAAATTTATTGCCTGGAACTTTGTTGTATTTTTGATTTGTTAAAAAAAAATCTAAACAAAAAATGCAATACCATCTAAGACAAAATAAATAAATAATATTCATTTTAAAAAACTACTACTAATTAATATTTAATATAATAGGACATAAACACCATTAAATCATATATCAAAAGTCATATGGCACTAACAATATGGCATTTATATAAATGAGAAAAACAAATGAAAAAGCATAAAATAACATGCAGGAAAAAAATATATAAAATTGTAATTATTACACACAAAAATAACATTGAGGAAAAATGGCAGATCAAAAGTGTTTGACCCCCTTTTAAAATGAAATTTTGCCATTTTCAATAAGCCAGGTAAAGATAAAAACTACATGCAACTCATCCTTCATGTTGTAATCTGGAACACAGGATTTTAATGACCATTGTTTGATCATTACACTATATTTTTTCTCTGATTAAAATAGTACCTTTTAAGACACAGAGTAGAACATGTCTAGTAATGAAAATATGTATATATCAAGAATCTATTCGTTACATAAATGAATGGAAATAGAGTTTCTTGAGAAGTTGAACATCGTCTTGAGAGATCAGCGATCGTATCTCTGTAATGGTCGATTCTAAGAATATCTCCTTTGTCCCTTTAAGTCTACATAAAGCAGTCTCATACCTGGAATAAACACACAAACATTTATGGTAATCTATATTTATATTGTTACTTTTAAAATGACTAAAAATCAACATCAGTTTTCCTTCACTTACTTAAAAATGCAATGAAAATATGCATAGTAAAATTATAAAACACATATGAAATGATTAATACTTATTGTACTAAATGGTGATCATGAAGATTAATCTATTCTATAAAGATTTGGCATTTGGAATTTCCTTATTTTATAACTAGCTGATCACAACTCATTTCAAGTAAGGATCTCATTTGTAAGACAATTAATCTCCAATTATTTATTTTTGTAAAAAGCATTACAGATCCAGTTTTAAAACTTGATTTTTTTTCTCTCAAACTTATGTCACAAATATCTGATCTTACGATCCCCTATCTCTCATCTTCAGATGAAGATGAAAATGAGAGATAGCGAATCGTAATCCTTGGCTAGCCAAGATGTGTGTTCTGATACAACATTATTTTATCTTCTTGGAAACCAAACAAACCTTTGAGATCCCAGAAGATCCTTAATTTCATTCAAGCTCTTCATCAGATGATCTGTGTCATTTGGGTCCAGACCTTAAAAAAACAAAATTATAAAATTGCCATACGAAGACATATGAAGAAAAAAATAAAAAATAAACTGTGTTTGGTGCCTGTTTTGTCTATAAAAGATTTGTTTTAGGGGGCTCTATTTTTAAGTAAACTATTGCATGTAAAGCACATGGTACACATTGAACATTAGCAACATTCAATCTTATAGACCATCATATGCTTTGAATAAGAATAATCTCCTTAGT
Source organism: Arcuatula senhousia (assembly GCA_963971305.1). Classification (NCBI taxonomy): domain Eukaryota; kingdom Metazoa; phylum Mollusca; class Bivalvia; order Mytilida; family Mytilidae; genus Arcuatula; species Arcuatula senhousia. The sequence goes on along the minus strand of OZ020305.1, from coordinate 69,091,691 downwards.
TAAAACATTTCTGTGTGCTTTAGCAAGCAGGAACTGCTTACTCTTCCGGAGCACCTGAGTTCACTCTTGTTTCGACTGGAGTTCGCGTTGTTGATTGATATTCAGTATTTTGTGTTTCCATGTTTTACATGTTGTCTGTTTTTGTCCTGTTCTTGTTGGTGTTTACTGGTTTTGTCTCTGCCCTTTCGGACTTTTGACATTCGGATACCCCATTGGTACCTCTGCTTCTTCCTGTATCCGTTTCAATAGAGTGTTGTTACAAAAAATATTTTGTCTAAATTACGCGTTTGGCATATTTAAAATAGTATACCTTGAACCTATTTAAACTCTATGATATATACCTCCAGATATCATATCTTGTTCACTTTGTCCAAGGACCTCAGGATGGGCTATCATTTCTATAAGTTCATTTTCAGCAACAATCCATGGTAAACTCAAATCCTCTATACCCCCAAACTGAACCACTGCATGGTCTAACTCATCTAAAATATCGTTTAAAAAATGACTTCATATTTTTGTCACTCAATCTGTATTTCCAACAACAAAAACATGAACAAGTTTATTTTTCTTTATTAAATAAACAACCAATCTCTTTAAGATCCCAACCATACATTTACATTCAGTGCGTTAGTACAATCCAATGTTGAACTAAATGATAGATTTTGTAATTATTACTCAATAAAGCTGTTTTTGCTTAAGACAACGGTTTACCTGCAATGATTCTGGCCTGCTTTCCTTGAAATCCCCTTTCTCTTTGATAAATGTCTTCTTCCCAAAGGTCATCACCTGGACCAGACACTATAAGACAAAGAATGAACACATGTGAGATATAAGACCATTTCCTTCAGTAAGCTGGTCTTTTCACACTAAAAAGCTACTAGTATATAGTTTATATGAGGGCAATGAAAATGAAGAGGATGATACAATGAACATTAAATGATGACGAGAAATGTGGGATGGGTTAGAAAAACCCACAACAAAAATCTTTAACACACCGTAACTGGTTCACACATCCAAGTCGCTAATGGGCAAAACGGCCTGACCCGGTTTCAGGTTTCTGAGCGCTTTTTAGTGGACTAATGCCGATAAGCTTAGCGCTGCTGCAGGCCTGTTCGACTTCCAAAACCCGAAAAATAAGAGAATGAAAACTATTTAAATTGTCTTTAATTGATCAACTTATTCTTTTTTTCAGCAACTTACCCATAAACCTACCACCACGTTGTAGTTGTCTTTCCCGTATCTTTTTCCATGCTGAAATTCAATAAGTATTGCATACAAATATTTTGTGGAAGAATGGTGTAACTGCATGTACATTTCATTATTTTTTCTACTAGTATAAGTATGTTAACAGTTTATAGCACTTTATTATTGAAACTTTAAGTAATATATTAGGTGCCTACGTTTTATAAATCAGTTTTTGTGTTTGTGCGAGTGTTGCCCGGGGAGTGTTGTCACTCTTTATAGAATTGGTGATTCTTATCAATCTTAAATCCAACCCCCTAGTCAGTAAGTACTTACGAATCCTAGATGTTTCTGCTGTTTGGAGTTGTTCCTGGTCATCACTTTGTGAAGTATTGTCTAAAAAAAGTTTTTTGGTGTACTGTTAATGTAAGGTCAAAAAATGGTTAAAAAGCTCACACAAATTTGCGTATATAAACTACAAATTGTGAGACATCTGATAAAAAAATTAGTTCAGCTTTGTTAGTAAAAAAAATGTCACCCCATAATGTTAATGGCAATGTTGTTTTCAAGGCAATAAATTCAAGCACAATACTAAAAAATGAAAATTTACGTCGATGATTTTTTTGTTGTTGGTATTATATGGCGGATAAAGAGGGGATCAAGGCGCCCTATAGTCCCCTCATGAAATGATTTTTTGGGTTATGTATGAAGAGTGACTCAATTGCAAATCTTTGATCAGTCATTGGTCATTTCCCACTGGAAAAATTTCAGCTTATCCCGCTGTACAAATCATGGCAGCATTGTTTTTGAGTACTTTTCGTTTTCAACTGTTTTGGAATTTGATCTTCCAATGTTTTGGTTTAAATGCTACTGATGAGAGGTTACTCCTTGAAATGTCGATATATAGCATATCCAAATAAACCGTTTATACCCGCGTTTTGGTATTTGTAATTTTATAACGGCAATATACTCACATTGAAACATACTGGCAGACTTGGGTAAGATATTTCTGAAAACATCTGTGAAATCTGAATGCTTGCTCTAAAAGTAAAATATGCACCTTCGGTAGATCAGTCAGACATGACAAATACACTTCAACCATGACAGAAACTCGTATATTTTCAGGTAAAAAACTTAATTAAAAAATACGCCTGCATATACAAAAATAAAGAAACATATCAAACAGGTAATATTATATACTCATATAAAAATCTTTATTGTGATTCGCTTAGGCGTTGTCACGTGACATGTGATAATTCGCTGGGTCAACCGGTAATCGTTGGGTCGCATGGTAAGGTCACCCTCTCGTGAGAATTTGCACGTGAGCCCCATGAGTTTTCTTCAATATTGTATGGGTTGTATTTTTTCTCTAATGGAAAAAGGTTAAAATGTCCGAAATATGTTTAAAATTCAATATTGAATTGTTTCAATTAAATATTCGATATAATATAACAGTTATCACCCTAGATGATATGTGACCCGGCATTTCTTTCCCCTCGAAAAGTAAGGTCACCCTCGGGGCAAGCCCTCGGGTGACCTTACTTTCTCGGGGAAAGAAACCACCGGGTCACACGCCAACTAGGGTGATAATTGTATATTATTATAAAAAAAAGTTTGGATTAAAATTCAAAAATGTGTGTCTTGTGCAAAATAAGAAAAAAATGTCATTATGTGAGTTACTAATTTCTCTTCCTTTCCTAGTTTTTAATGCCGACCCTTTTTTTTTTGGCATTTTTTGCTTAAGCACTACTAAACTGAATATCTACTCCCCATGAACTCAAGGTAATGAAGTAAAACAAGATTGCTACGCGTAGCCATGTGTCCCCCGCCGCTGCATAAAAGTTGTGTGGTATGTTAATTCAAGCAATACATTCTCTGAGAAACGATAGAAATAGGTTGTCAAAATATGGGATGATCACCTATTACACGGCCACCAATCGCGCAAACTCATATCCAAATGCTATAAATGAATTTACGTTAGCGAGACATCAGGATATGAATGAGCGGAACTTTTTCCTTTCGACTGGAATGTAAGTAACCTTTATTCTCTCTTATTTTTGCATATATTCATAAAAATCGAATGTCATTCGACGTAGTTAAATAGTTCTAGTCCAGTATAAAAAACCCCAGTGTAGACACCAAGGCATTGCTAAAAAAAATTAAGATATACTGTGTTTACGCCCTGCAATTTTGAGGGGTCGGTTCGTAAAAGGGTTCATTACATAGCTCCAGTGATGCAGTTGTACCATGTTTTTGTTTCTAATGAGTTTTAAAGGACAACAAAAGACGAGGCTGTTCTCAGAATCCACACTATCAATAAGAATGAACGAAAATCGACACAAAAATGCAAAAATATGAGTTTGCGGGACCTACTATGAGTTAGCACACCGGCTATGAGTTAGCGACACTTACAAGTGTAATGCAGTTGTTGCTACAATAGTCATTTATGTACAGCATTAAGCATTAAATTAAAAAAAAACTTAAGTCTACATCGTGTACACTGAATATACTAAAGGTTAGAAAGAGGTTTTTGCATTGGTGACCTACGAAAACCCGTATTTTTATACCTTTTTCTATTTACACATAAGGAGAAATCGCTGTCATAAAAGAAAAGTTTTAGTACAGCAATTAGAAATTTATTTGTTATATTTTAAAGAAAATAAACCGTTGGTCATGTTGAAGACTGCTGGCTGTTTTCCATTGCGGATGTTTAAATTGCAGTGGTTAATGTAGGTTGTGTCGCGTACACCTATTCCACATTTCTTTATCTACTATTATTTTGTAGGTTTGAACATGGGCATTTTCAAAGGAAAAAGGAAACTTAATCGGCTCATTCTATCAAAGGTGAAGGCATCAACCTACTGCAAAAGAAAATGTTGTGTCACCATCTCCGTTAAAATCTCCTCTAGCCAAGAGGACATGTTTCTCGAAGAATTCGTCAACGCCATTTAAAAGCCCGAGACCTAATTGATCTTTGAGTTCTGTGGATCCAACTTAGTTTCACCCAACAAAACAGATGTTTCGTTTCTCAACCCGGACACAAACTTAATGAAACGACCTCCAAATAGCTTCCATCCAACCCCAAAAAAGTTTTGTGTGTCGGGCAAATATCTCATTTGACGTGTGTCTGAAAGGTCATACCACTTGACAGTTTCTGACCATAAAGTAAAGGCTATATTGGTTAATGGGACTTTATTTTCATTGACTAATCTAATGAAAGTTGTAATTTTCTAAAGCTGACGGAAGCATTTTTATTATGTCTTGAAACTCATCGTTGGTGTTCAATCCAAAATTGGTCTTATCATCTTCAAAATCGTTTGTAATAGTTTCATCATGCAGGAGAGAAATACCAATGTCATCATGGTTACATTCTTTTTCATCCTCACTTAAAAGAACTCTTTTCCGTTTGATAATCGGACCGGGAGATTTTGTTATAAAATTTACAATAGAGTCAATGTCAGGCCACATTGAACACTGTGGTTTAGGTTTCGGGCTTTTAAATGGCGTTGACGAATTCTTCAAGAAACATGTCCTCTTGGCTAGAGGAGATTTTAACGGAGATGGTGACACAACATTTTCTTTTGCAGTAGGTTGATGCCTTCACCTTTGATAGAATGAGCCGATTAAGTTTCCTTTTTCCTTTGAAAATGCCCATGTTCAAACCTACAAAATGATGGTAGATAAAGAGATGTGGAATAGGTGTACGCGACACAACATACATTAACCGCTGCAATTTAAAAATCCGCAATGGAAAACAGCCAGCAGTCTTCAACATGACCAACGGTTTATTTTCTTTAAAATACAACAAAAAAATTTGTAATTGCTGTACTAAAACTTTTCTTTTATGACAGCGATTTCTCCTTATGTGTAAATAGAAAAAGGTATAAAAATACGGGTTTTCGTAGGTCACCAATGCGAAAACCTCTTTCTAATCTTTAGTATGTTCAGTGTACACGAGGTAGACTTATTTTTTTTTAATTTAATGCTTAATGCTGTACATAAATGACTATTGTAACAACAACTGCATCACACTTGTAAGTGTCGCTAACTCATAGCCGGTGTGCTAACTCATAGTAGGTCCCGCAAACTCATATTTTTGCATTTTTGTGTCGATTTTCATTCATTCTTATTGAGAGTGTGGATTCTGAAAACAGCCTCGTCTTTCGTTGTCCTTTAAAACTCATTAGAAACAAAAACATGGTACAACTGCATCACTGGAGCTATGTAATGAACCCTTTTACGAACCGACCCTTCAAAATTGCAGGGCATCATAATTTTTTTAGCAATGCCTTGGTGTCTACACTGGGGGTTTTTATACTGGACTAGAACTATTAAACTACGTCGAATGACATTCGATTTTTATGAATATATGCAAAAATAAGAGAGAATAAAGGTTACTTACATTCCAGTCGAAAGGAAAAAGTTCCGCTCACTCATATCCGGATGTCCCGCTAACGTAAATTCATTCATAGCATTTGGATATGAGTTTGCGCGATTGGTGGCCGTGTATTAACAGTACCCTATCAGTGTGTAAAGTTTCAGCAACATCCATTCAGTAGTATCCAAGGAGTTGCACCCACAAAAACGTTTGACAAAGTCCCATTTTTCGGACTGAAAAATCACAAATTCATAAATAACTCGAAAACCGTAAATATCGCTTCAAATTTTTTTTCATATTAATATAGAGTACCTTTTGGTCTATCAGCCTACAAAATTTCAGAACCCTGTGCAACTAGGTAACCAAGATATTGGATGTCCTATATTTTGACCTTTCTTCCCTGTTTCCATGCAAACAGCGGCCATTTTTAAAATTTCAAATATTAGATGATCATCTACTAACAGTACCCTATCAGTGTGTAAAGTTTCAGCAACATCGGTTCAGTAGTATCCGAGGAGTTGTACCCACAAAAACGTTTGACTAAGTCCCATTTTTCGGACTGAAAAATCACAAATTCGTAAATAACTCGAAAACCGTAAATATCGCTTCAAAATTTTTTTTCGTATTATTATAGAGTACCTTTTGCTCTATCAGCCTACATAATTTCAGAACCCTGTGCACCTAGGTAACCGAGATATTGAATATCCTATATTTTGACCTTTCTTCCGTTTCCATGGAAACGGCGGCCATTTTGAAAATTTCAAATATGGGATGATCATCTACTAATTGTACCCTATCAGTGTGTAAAGTTTCAGCAACATCCGTTCAGTAGTGTCCGAGGAGTTGCACCCACAAAAAACGTGACGGACGGACGGACGGACGGACGGACAGACGGACGGACGGAGACCATTACTAAGTCCCTACGCCGCGTTGCGGCGGGGGACAAAAAAATTCCTACCTACCGACCCAATTTTTTTCAAGCATGAAAACAGAAACGCAAATACGTTTTTTGGCCTTGCTAGATACATCTGCTCAACATGAAATTTATTCTGGCAACATGTAAGAATTCCGAACTAAGTTGGCGGGGCTTAAAATCAATACAAAATATACGATCGATCGTTTAGAAAAAAAGAGAGAAAAGAAACTTTTCTTGAAGCAGATCACCTACAGCGTTTTGAATGATGAATCCACTTTTTGCTGTATCCAGTACAATGGCGTTGTCTTTTGTTTCTGTTCTGGCTTTCTCTATACTGTGACCCAATTGCTCTTTGTAGAACTGGAGATAGAACCTCGGAGATTCGGCCATGTGGTCAGTGTAAAGGAATATCCCTTCTTCGTCCATGATAACATAGAATTCGTCCAGCACCGTTCCGTCACCGGAGACCCAGATATTGAGCCAGCCAGTCCACAAAGGAGATAAATAATTCACATGCCACCCCATAGAGTGTAACCTCCGCCGACACACGTTTACAATTTTTAATATGTCGTCATATGAGTCAAAGAACATTAAATGTTTAACATATTCACCATCGACAGTTTTAGTTGAGAGATCTATTCCATATCTCGTTTCCTTTCCCTCTATGTCAAATTTTCTGAGATTACAGTACCTTATGTAAATTTCTTTGTCATTCAGCAGAAATTTTCGGTTCTGAGCATCGTAAACAAAGACACAGTCTGTTTCATTAATGAATTGTCCGACAACAGTTAATGATTGATCGATTCTGTTTTCTTCCTTTTCAGCAGCTACTTTGACCTGTCATAAATTTGAATATATTATATTTTGACTTGATAGCGTCAATTATCATGATTATAGTTTTTTTTTTTTCATTTTCTTTCCGTTTGTTTTCATTTTTCATTTATCAAACCCTCATGAAATCAATTAAGTTACTAAAGTAGGCCAAACTGTTGTAAAATTAGCAATGTAGTTTCTTGAGATTCCCTAAGAACATTCACAAATTCATTGCATTGCACATAATTTTCAATCTTTCAAACAATTTGCATATATGTTAATTGTGCTGATACAATTAAAATAGTATACTTTTATATGGACGAAGCCTGGAAATACCAAAGGAGACATTCTTATCTCAGTTCATCCATAGAGATATCATATAGATATGTCATATGTCCATTGTTAATCGAACTTGACAGGAAAAAAAAACAGAAGAAAAAAAAAGAAACATAACCGAAATACGATCTCACGACGAACACTCTCGAACTGGAAGCAGGTGCAACGAGATTTCAAAGAAAGAAGTTGTATTGTTTTGTGAATTATTGTGCAGTCCTAACGTTTCCTTCTTACCTCCTCTATATCTTCTGCTGTTGGACTGTAAGCCCACACTGGCAAGGGGTCCCAATTTTCTGCCATGGTGCGATTATATTTTACTTCTGAAATTTTATGAAAATCAAACACAATGAAAGGTAATTTAGTCAATGAAATAAATTGTATGCACCGTAAATGTACCTATCACTACCAGGATTAAATATGAATGGACGGCCCTGGATGAATTTAAGATAAACCATGGAATTAGTATAGCTCCCATGGATTGGAGTATTTATCATGTTTATGGCTTCGATGTGTAACTGGTCATTCGGGGATCAAGGAAGAACTGATAGGATTACAAGAATGCATTGTTGATAAATAATATAAATTATGAATATTCATAAGTAAATATACTTTACTACAAGGTCGACCTAGTGTAAAAATATTCAAATAAATGTAATTTATGATTTTGTATCATGGTGGATATATAAACCTTGAGGTCATTATAAAACATATAACACCATGTACTTTTTGATATAATTATCAAATTGATATGTTTTGACAAAATACTACACAATTTACAGACAAAAAGAGTAGCTTAAGGTAAAACAAGTCAGCATTTATGATAAATCTTAATTAAGCCATGAATGCCAATTAACATGATTAATATAATAGTTTCCTAGGAAACACAATAATATGGGGAAAAATGCTCTTTAATTACAACCAAATTCAAGAAATGTTCCGTCCCCGGGGTCCGTCATTATCCGGAAAGAAATATAAATAAAGAGAAATGTGTACAAGCACAATAGATACATCTATGACAAGACAATAGAAAGGCATCATGTGTGAACTTCTAACAATATTATATTATGATAATGATTGACGTACCTCTAACAAAGAAACTGCTATTCGTACAGTTAGCTTATCCAGAGTTTAATGACAACATTGAATCTGAGAAGCAATGGTAGAGCGTCTGTAATGATCGATCTCACATAATCACAATGTATTCATGAAACACATGGCGACTTCACGTATGATTATAATGATTAATCTGGGGAATATTTTATCTATTTTGAGAGGTGTTATAAATAGTACACTGAAGAGATAAATGAGATATATGGGCAGATGTATATGCGCGTTTTCAATAAATAGATGATTATCCAATAGCCACGGTCGGACACAATGGACAGGCCGGGGAAATACGAGAGATACAATGAATATTTAATGATACATAGATCAGAAGACCCGAACATAATCAAAGTAGTGATCTGTTTGTCGCCCATTGTGGAAGGACGTCGGATAGGGTCACTTTGCCCATAGAGCGACTGGACCAGAATGTTTACCCATGTGGTTAAATGATGAAGAAAACAGTTGGCGTCTACTTCCTCGCGCGTTAAAGAACAATACTGCAGGTCTCGGTCATATAAGGACCCAGTATAAGATACCGCCTGTCATCTCCCGCCCTTACACGTCTGTCCCCTATTAAACATGAAAAGGATTGGAAAGCAGGACCAAGTCTATATATTTCCTCTCCTTAGGTAGTAACAGGTGTAACCGTGATCATTTTAGTATTATATGACCCCCTATTTTCCATTACTAAATTAGGGACCAAAAGGGGGAAAAGTGAAAGGCAGCAAGTATTTTTGAAACAGCATTATTTTTGGGGTCTGAATTTGCAAACAAGTGTTGCATTCCTTGTAAAAAGTGGGTGGAAAGTTCACCAAAGGTGGCATGTGTTAAAACAACTTTATCAGTCTACCATGGGCATAATTTGCCTAAAACATACAGCGTTCATGCAACATGTTGCGGTCATATGCTGCACTCGGCGAAGCTTTTTATTCGCAAATAACTAAGAATTTTGACAGATATTATCAAGTTTCTGTAAATAGTAAAACAAATATGCCAAAATATTTTTTCATCAAAAATCAGATTCAGACCATATTCTTTTATGATAAAAATACTGTAGAACAAAATTTCATGTTTTTTTTTTCATTTTCCACAAAAGTCCTACAAAAAGTTTACGGCTAAGAAAAAAAAACAGAGTTGTTGAAGCGTGAAAATGGGTTCAGGGTTATACAGCATGGTGTGATAAGCGTAAACCACAACCCCAACCGTCTAAGAATTGTCAGATGCCTAGGTTTTATACTTTTCATGCAATTGACATTATAAACAAAGACGTTTTATTTACATGACTAGAGAATTGCATTAATTTGATTGGCCTAAACAACCCTTAAAAGTTTTGATGTAGAGTGAGAACAGCCTAAAAATGTCTAAATATAGTAAATAAACAGGATGGAAAGCGATGTTACCCTACTATTTCCTAAAAATAGATTCCAGTCCCCTGAAAGTGACTATAAATAGTATAAATACTATTTTTATATCTTAAACATATAAAATAATTACAATTTATAATATAACTTAAAATATTGGGACTTCAAATGTTTTATTTCATGTATTTACATTTATACTTATGTGTTACATATATGTCTTTTGGATTACAATGCATTGTTACTCATGTGCTTTATCCAATAAACTGATTGATTGATTGATAAATAAATCGTGTGATTTCCCCGATACAAAATTGTCTTCCAGAATTCCGACCAGTGGTGGAAGACGGGCCCTGCTCCAGCGATAACAAAGGATACTCTGGAGCAGCTAACACTGGCGGTGGTGTGTCATGGGCTGGACGACCCATGGCACATAGCGAGTCTATACCTGTAGAGGTATACAAGTCGACGCAGAGGGGCTTTCCCCTAGTCGCGACTATAAATACCCATCAATCAGTCAGCCCCGATACAAAGTTCAAAGAAAACATTCCAAAGAATCTGTGATGTATACCAAACAATTTTCCAATGCCAGTGTTTCATGGATGTTCAAATATCACTGTCAATTTCAACTTTAAAAATTAATGTATGATTAATTTCATAATCTTGTCAAAAGAATCTTTGATAAAATTTGTTTATGTTGAAATTAAATTTTCAAAATTCAGCTTCTTTTTGAAACAATATTACAGGTGATTTTCAAAATTTACATGTATCACTGTATGTAAGTGGTATGGTGCTTTCAGTCTTCAGCATACATGTTTTCATGTAATAAAACGATTATCGACTTTGGTATAGGTTGACATCAATTTTATAAACCCTCAAAAAAATATATTAACCTCGCCTATGGCTTAGTTAATATATTTGTTTTTCAATGCGGCAACATAGTGGTGTACCGTGTTGGGAAAAATGTCACGTTCCTCGCACGTTAAAGAACCCTGCTGTAGGTCTCGGTAAGAGTAGGACCCGTAGGATCCCCGTGCAGGAGGCTAAATTTCCCGTCCATACCCATCACTCCTTTTTCCAGTGGCAGTCAAAACTCTCCTACCCGATTGGCCTTGTGTCCCCATTTCCTCCACTTTATCATCATTTCATGTTCATTGTATCACCACTTTCATGTTCATCTCCCGGATATAGCCGAAATCGTGCTGCTTGGGAGTAAAGCAATAACTAACTAACTAACTAATTCAGGTTGATAAAAATAGATATCAACCCATATCAAAGTCAATAATTGTATATTGATACGTCTAAAAAAGACCTTGTTTCAAACTTATCACTATCGTACACGTCATGCATGTACAATAATTCCATAATTATTTCCAAAATAAGTTTTTACACAGTGTTTTACAGTATTTACAGTAGCTTGGGTGTCTGAACTGACATGTGGTGTTACCAAAATGACTTGGATTGTTGAGTCAGTTACATAATCCACAAATTTGTTTTTTTTTTTTTTTTTTAAATAAAAAGATAACTTGAAATATTTTTGCTGTGTTGATATCAGGTTATACAGATGTGTATTCTTAAGACTAAGTTTTGAACATATGAAATATTGAAAAATGTCTTAGCATATTTTTGTATCATTTTTTTTTTACTATTTCTGTAAACTTTGAGAAAAAGAGCCTTTTGTTCTACACATGGTTGGTGACGTAAGCAAATTTTTTTTTATAAAGATTTGTTTTATTGTGTTTGTTAGTTCTTCTTCCTTTTTATTTTTTTTTATTGTTTGTCTATTTGAATGTTGTTTTTTGTTGTTGTTTTTTTTGTTTTTGTTGGCTTTTTTTGTTGTTGTTGTTTTGGGGTGGGTGGCTGTATTGGTCGCATATTTTTGTAACAGAACAAGACATATTTTGATAGGATTTGCTTTTATTATATATTTACAACCACATATTCAACCATTTTAAACAATTGCAAACTTAAAGTCTTTTGAACTTTTAACCTTTGGTTTTCGTCATATTTGTAATTTCTCAGACCATCATCTTTGGAATTCAGATTACGATAACTTTCTTAGTAGAATTAGCATACCAGCTTTTCTAAACAAAATAATAATAGTAATATATTAATAACATATTAAATAATAAAGGGAGATATTTCTTAAAAGAAAAATAAAACATATAGGAAAAAAGTTTCTCAAGTCTTAGTATAAAGAAAAAATCTGTTTTTTTTTTTTTATAAATAAGAAAATTTGTAAATTCATATGACTCAGTTTCAGTAATAAACTGTTTATTTATCTTTCATATGACAGATGTAAACATTATTGTCAGTTTTCGTTGTTGTATCTCTGAGACAGCTTTTCTGTATTGTTAGTCTTTTATATCACAATTTGTTTTCATATGTGTTGTAGTAAAATAATATTTAGAATTGAAATACGTTCTTAACATGTTAAGGAATGTGTTTTAAACTATTACTTTTCAAGTCATATACGTTGAAAAAAAAACACATTTAGATTTTATATATGTTTAACATCTATAGTCTAAACGTGTCTAAAATTCAACACAAATAATGTGTTTAGGGTTTTCTAGATAACAGTTATTTACCTACCATTAATATCCTTTTCCACCGAATCCACCGCCAAATCCGCCACCCATTCCGTAACCGCCATATCCTTTTCCGTATCCGCCATATCCTCCACCAATTCCGTATCCACCATAACCGCCGCCGAGGCCATATCCTCCGTATCCACCTCCGATTCCATATCCGCCATACCCGCCGTAACCGCCCATGCCATATCCGCCATATCCGCCTCCGAGTCCGTATCCACCATATCCACCTCCTAGTCCGTATCCGCCATATCCGCCACCGAGGCCGTATCCGCCATATTTACCCTTGCCGTAACCTTTGTAGTATGTACAGCTGGCAACAGCTACCATAACAGCGAGGACTACTAATTTCATCATTTTGTAAGGTGTGTGTGCTGAAAAGAATGATTAGATGTTTAAAGAAAAAATAGGTTAAGCAAGAAAAAAAATATGAAAAGTATTATCATACGAAACATTTCGACAGATTGTCATTTAGTTTTTTGTCACAATAAATATTGTACTTATTTGACAGACTATATGTGATAAAAAAAAATTGATAAAATAGTGTTAAAAGGAAAATTAATATATATTTTCGATGCCTTAATTTTTCACTAATGTTTGATTTTACGATGTAAAGCAGTTTTATAAAAGTTAGTGTTTATATAAAAGTTTTGTCTTAGAGAAAAAAGAATCAAATATTCCATGAGCACAAACATGGTGACTTTTGGTACGAGTTAAATTTTATCATATAATTAACGGAGGAAATAAAAAGAGGATTGATGTCTTATCTAAATTTTATAATAAATGAAATAGAGAACTACTTTCAGTACTTACTGTGGATCTGTTCACTACTTTCTAAGGATGAAGGCGAATGACAATGATTTCTTCTGGTCCCTATTTATACACTTACTTAGACAATGATTGATGGTACCCGAATGTCAAACTTATGCAACAACCATGTTCAAAAACCATGCTGACTAATTATGGGGATAATAAATGTTATCCTTTATTGTGTATCTATCATGATTTATCATAATTACATGTAAATAATAAAATAATTTCCGATGTGAATTTACTGTTCATTTGTGGTATTGAAGACGTGTATTAACCAAAGCTCTGTACTATAAACAAAGACTATAATCATTGATGAACGGTTTTATTATTTCCTCTCCAGATCAATAATAAATCTATTGTCTATCATTTCATTATGATTTGATATATAAATTTCCCTTTTTATTTGCATCTAGTCGTTAAAAAAATAAGATTGAGTATTTGGTTATAGTTTAGTATAAATGTATAGACGACACCCCTTGCATGTCTATTTTGAATACGTATTGAAATGGCGCGTTTTATTTTCAGCCTTTTGTAAGACAATTTGAAACGAAATAAACAAAATTGGTTATTCAAAGCATTGGAACTTGATAACTATTTCCATATTCAAGGATAGAAAAAAACTAGCATTTTTCGTTTTATACATTTCAGAAAATGGTACGCGACAGGGTTGTCCGTCCTCACCTTTATTTTTGTTAAAACTGGACGATATACTATTTCGTCTTTTTCTTTATTTCCAAACTATAAAATTGTGCGGCATGGAATGTATCAATCTTTACGGTAGGACCTTGCTGAAAAAATTAAACTATTTGCAGATGTGGTGTAGACTGTAATAAATGAATAAATAAATAAATACGGATAAAAAAACTTTATAACGGATTTATAAATATATTTTTTAGTTATTTAAAGATTTACTGTCGAAATGTTTCTATTCTATCATATTTTTTGTTGAAACGAACAGTTTTTATTTGCGCCGTCCAAATGAAATATATTTACGGGTAACAAAATCTGATTTTAATAAAGGAATGATTAATTTGAATACGCCTCAGCTGTAATACTTTCCGTAGATAATGAATGGTACCTTTCCTTCGTCTCGAGGATAAGTATTAACATACAATCGGCTATATCTAAAATGATTTTTGCTTAGATTTGATATTGCAAAAGTTGTTGCAAATAGTGGCATTACAATCAGAAAGGGAGTTTTCGACTTGAGGGTAATTAACAGGTAAGTTCATGATTCATAGGTAAAACACTATATTAAAAAATCAGAATGACTGGTTCAATGATGTCTGCTTGATTACGCCGCGTGTCTCTTTCTTTGTACAATTGTATGAATGTTTTTATACTAACATAAAACTAGTCAAACTGAAACAAGTTGAGCTGAGTCTAGTCCATCCAGATCTATTTAAGTGATGTGGTTTAATGTTGGAACCTGAGTTGTCATTATCATGCAAACAAAAGTGACACCTGATAAAATTCTGACACTTCTTATAAAAAAGGTCTTTTTGACCACAAGCATTAAAAAGATTTTGTTTTAACATCATAATTTGATTGCAATTTACATTTTAACATGAACACAATAATTTTTTACATTCTTGAACTGTAGCAAACTAGCTATTAATTCAGCTTTGTTTGGTCCTTAATTGGTACATTAATCATCACAAAGAAATGGCTAAATTTTTTTCTGTTGCTTAGGTACCAAGCCCCATCCCCAATTAAAATTAAATGAATGGTCCCTAAATTAATTCAATGGCAAAGAAAGATTACATCTCTATTCAGATTTGGGATCAATGTATCTTGACACATGGTCACATCCACTGTTGAGATGTCCCGTGCGAATACCGGGTGGCGCATAGGCCCGAAGCAGAGCCTAGCTTGTCGTAAGAGCTGAATAGGGTGGACCTCGTCCGCGGGGGTTGTCAGGTCTATAAAATGGAAACCCTGACCTCCGACCATAGTGGGCCAACGTGTGTGGAAAGTACCACGCTTCATGCACGTAAAAGACAACTAAGGGTCTTGGGATTCTGACGTCGGGTCAATGCTCAGCCCACAGAGTGACCAAGTGTGTACCCTAGGTAGCTGAATAGGGTGGACCTCGTCCGCGGGGGTTGTCAGGTCTATAAAATGGAAACCCTGACCTCCGACCATAGTGGGCCAACGTGTGTGGAAAGTACCACGCTTCATGCACGTAAAAGACCCCTTTGTGTACCGCCAAGTAGTGCACCACAGGCACACAGGCTAAATTTTCCGCCCCTACCCACCTCTCCCCTTTTCCTGTGGTTCTTCAAAATTTACAGTTCCTTTGTTTCCCAACCCACCCCCATACTTCATTTATCATCATCATTTCATGTTCATTTTATCATCAATTTCATGTTCATCGTCTGTAAATAACCTATATAGAAAATCTTTTCTATATATATATCTTTATTCTCATAAACCAAATAGGTACAGAGAGATACAAAAAAAAAAACAGAATATACAGTATTAAGTGACAAAAGAGTAATTTTAACGAACATAGTTATCATAATAATATATGGAGGTACACATGGAATTTAAATTTAGTACATTCATGTCTTAAAGCTTAAACAAGTTAAAAGTATACAAGTCTACCCAGGAGATTCTAGCTTTGTGTAAATATTTCGTATAAATTTGCAAATTTTGATTAAATCTGGTAGATGTTTACAGTTCATTAATTCTTTGAATTTAATAATATTTGGATTAGTAAAATATCTAGATTTAATATATAATTTTCTTTCATCATTAAGTGATGAACAGGTCAAAATATAATGATATTCGTCACCTAAATCTTGTGACTGGCAAATACTACATTTTCTATTTTCTCTAGGTATATTTTGCCACCTACCAGATTCAATTGGCAATTTGTGATTCATTGTTCTGAATCTAAAAAATGTAATAGCATTTTTGTCATTCAAAATGTCGAAATTCTTTTCAAACTCAATTTTTTCTTTATAAATTCTATAATTGATTGCTTTCGGTGAATTCTGTACGTTGGACAACCACTGCTATTTAAAATGGTCAAGCAGTGTTTGTTTTATAGAACTGTATAACCATGAAGTGCTACGAATTTTGTGATATCCATACATTTGATTTACCACAGTTGTCAAAAAATAGACTTAATGTATTTCAACCATGTGAAATTGTCATAATTCTTATGTGCTAATCTGTACAAAATCAATGGAAGTTTATTTTCCTTCCCCGTGATTAATTTGCCCCAGTATTTAATCATTCTAAGCTTGATACATATATCCTATATATCCAGTGGGTATCGCCCAAGTTCTCCATAAATCATAAAATCAGGGGTTGACTTTTTGGCGTTCAATAAGAGCTTACAATATTTCAAATGAACTCTTTCTATAATGGAATTGTTCCCAGCCCCCCCAAACTTCACATCCATATAGCAAAATTGGTTGGATGATTTTATCAAATAAGTCAAGTTTACACTCTAAGGATAAATTATGAATTCGTCCCTTTTTCAAAACATCGTACATAGCACGAGTAGCCTTTTCTACATTGTGTTTTTTAGCATTTGTGAAACTGCCTGATCTAGAAAAGGTAACTCCTAAATAATTAAAATCTTTAACTATTTCCAACTCTTTTCCTTCATAAAGGAATTTCATCCCATTTCGCAAACGACCCCTTGAGGAAACAACTATTTTACTTTTGTCAACGTTCACTTTTAGCTTCCATAGCTTGCAATATTCATGGAGTGATAACAATTGCTTTTGCAAATCTTCTTCTGATTCAGAGAATAGAACAGTGTCATCTGCGTACAAGATAAGAAAAAGTTTTACAAACAGGTTGAGCTCTGTATGAATACTGTCGGATACACTTTGTAGCCCATGAATATTATTTCTATCCATAAAACTCTCTAGATCATTAACATATAAGGAAAATAATGCAGGTGACAAACTTTCACCTTGTCGTACACCAACATTACAGGGGAAAAAATCTGAATACTCTATGCCATTAAAAACTCTGGATTTAATATTTTTGTACATATTAAATATCACTTTGTACATTTTTCCATTAATAGACGAATTAAGCAATTTTGGCCATAAACCTGGCCGCCAAATGGTGTCAAATGCTTTAGCAAAGTCGATAAATGCACAATATAACTTATTCTTTTGGTATTTAAGGAGTTCATATAATCCAAAAAAGGTCTTCAATCAAGATTAGATAAATTGTCATATTTCTGTACACAATGGTGCATGGAAGTTAATTTAAGTAAAACAAAAGTTCTTATATTTAACAAGAGTGGCAAACATATAAAAGAAAGGTTTCTTTTTAATAAAGATGAAATTGAATGTGTCAATAGCTACAAATATCTTGGTATACCCTTTTCTGCGAGTGGCCTTTTCAATGTTGCAAAGGAAGAACTTTACAAAAAATCACTTAAGGCAATTTTTAAACTTCAAAGATCATTATCCTCAAGTAATCCAAGTGTCTTGACATCTCTCCATTTGTATGACCACACCATAAAACCTATTTGTATGTATGGTAGTGAAGTTACTGGTATGTTTAAAACCAACACTGTTGCATGTAGCAGAGAAGGCGATTTCCTTCTGCAGTTGAACTATTTGAATAACTATTTAGACAGATCCCATATAAAATATTTAAAATATATTCTTGGGGTAAACAAAAAAGCCACCAACTTAGCTGTAATGGCTGAGGTAGGACGATATCCTCTGTTCTTCTCTATAGTTATAACTTTAATCAAATATTGGTTTAGACTTGAAGAATTAAATGAGGGACTACTATATGATGCATATATATGCAACAAAACCATGTATCAAAATCACACAGATTGTTGGTATACCTCTATTGTTTATATTCTAAAAAAATTGGGTGTACAGTCACATAATGTTAAATATACTACTCTAATTAACACTGTAAAAAGGAAACTTTGTGATAGTTACATCAATTTTTGGAACAAGAAAAGATCATCCATCTCACAAACTAAATTAGATACATATTTTAAATTTAAAGTAAACTACTGCTTTGAGACCTACCTTTTGATTGAAAATTTTAACATTAGACGCACAATATGTAAACTTATAATTAGTGCTCATGATCTACAAATCGAGAGAAAAAGATATGATAAGAATAAAACAGAGAGGTCTGAAAGAAAGTGCTTAAATTGCTCATTAGATAAAGTAGAAGATGAAATTCATTTTCTAGTTGAATGCCCAAAATATAAAGAGGAGAGGGATATTTTATTTAAAGATATTTCTGCAATGTGTCCAAATTTTATTAATCTCTCTACTGATGATAAATTTTTATGGTTAACTAGCAATGAAGATTTGCTTATTTTAAAGAACTTGGGTAAATTTATAATTAAAGGGTTTGAATTAAGACAAAACTGATCAACTGCTGAGGGAAATACCACCATTATTGTTCCACACGTTTTACACTGCATATATATGTTTATAAGTTTTTATACAGGCTCTGATTCTGTGACAACAAATCAAATAACACCATTATTGTTGTAATGTCTTTGTACATGTTGTATGTTTATTGTTAAATCAATGTAACCTTGCCCAGAAATGGGCCCAGTCACTGGGTAATAAAATTATTCTTATTCTTATTCTTATTCTTATAATAGATGAAGTGTAAAAATACTATCAATAGTAGAATACCCTTTTCGAAACCCAAACTGGTTTTCTTTAAGTAAAGCAGAATCTTCTAAAAAAGCATTCAACCTAGAATTGAGAATGGAAGTAAATAATTTCCCCATACAGCTTAAGATCGTGATAGGTCTATAGTTTTTAGGATCTGCTTTTTCACCCTTATTCTTGTAAAATGGAAGTATGGTCCAAATTAACCAGCTTT
Source organism: Arcuatula senhousia (assembly GCA_963971305.1). Classification (NCBI taxonomy): domain Eukaryota; kingdom Metazoa; phylum Mollusca; class Bivalvia; order Mytilida; family Mytilidae; genus Arcuatula; species Arcuatula senhousia. The sequence continues at coordinate 69,072,353 of OZ020305.1, read as the reverse complement.
CAGGGACTATTCCAGAGTTAAAAACTAAATTAAAGAATTTGAGATAAATTGGCATGAGTGTGTGACAAGTATTCTTTATATATTCATAAATGATTTGATCATCACTACATGCTTTTTCATTTTTTTTCATTTTAATACATTTCAAAACCTCTTCTTCAGAAATCTCATCATTTAAGAAAGCATCAAGATCAAATAGAAAATCTCTATGAAGAAGACCCCCAAAAATATTGGAAACTTATCAATGAGCTCCAGGACAAACATTCTTGTCATGATAGCACATTGGTACAGCCTTCCTCCTGGTTTTACCACTTTCAAAATCTTAACAGATCAAAACCAGAATTTAGAGATCATTTTAATATTTTTGAACAGAAAGTTGGAGTCCTAGGAAACGGAAAGTGGTTTAACCAACTGAACATGAGAATTACAGAACCGGAGATTACAGCAGCAATTGCTTGTACTAAATGCAATAAATCTGCATGATTGGATAACATAACTAATAACATGCTTAAATCTGGCCAAAAACCACTCTAACCCTGTTTTATGAAACTATTTAACCTGTGTCTAACAACCGGTATATAACCTGATTGTTGGACACAATGATACATAGTGCCAATTTTCAAAGCCAACGATGCTTCAGATCCAAGTAATTACAGGGGAATCACAATAACTGCCGCATTGGGTAAACCTTTTAATAAAATTCTAGACACCAGACTCCAAAAATGTTTGGAGGAAAACAAAATCATTAATGAAGGACAAATTGGATTCACGAAAAAAGCAAGACCATCAGATCATATGTTCATACTTAAAACATTAATTGATAAATATTGTCAACAAAAAGATGGTAGGTTGTTTGCCTGCTTTGTTGATTTCCAAAAGGCTTTTGACACTGTAGTTCACCGCGGATGAAAACTTTAACTTTTGAATATAGGTATTGGATCATTTTTTTTATAACTTAATCAAGAACATGTATGATAGAAGTAAATGATAAATATAGAATTACAGATTTTTTTTTTAAATGAGGTAGGGGTAAAACGAGGTGATAATTTGAGACCCAACTTATTTAAGATATTTATTAATGATCGATTCTTGACGACACCCAAGATCCAGTCAAATTTGGCTCAAGATTGTTGAATTGCTTAGGCACGAACCATTTTCATACGGTGGGGGGGGGGGGGGCCTGGGATTTTATAACCTGATATTATTCCCCCCCCCGTCCAAATCAAAGTTAAAATTTTTTATTTTTTTCTACTAAAAGCAAAATCATAATTTTTTTCCAGACCAATTCAGAAAATTCATATATATATTTTTTTTACATTTGTTTTTTTATTCGGAAGTTTACAGGTCTTTTATCAATTTTGGGAATTAGGCCAGTTCTTGGACTAATTTATACTCATTGTGAGTAACATTCATATATTTTAAAGACGAATGGGATATGTGGAATAAGTCAAACAGACAAACTCTCGGTAGAAGATGAAATGTGTTTGACTATTGTATTTTGATTTTGAATACATGCATAATCAAAACATACATGAAGGCTGCTGGCGTTGTCATTTGTGGATATGTGAATAATTACAAATAAACAAATTATTAAACATCAAAAGTGATGGAGGAACATATATATACACATATTAGTTAATGGATTAAGCATACATGTCACATGATATATGACAGAAAGTAAATGATTAGTGGAAGACATTCAAACAGGTCCGGCTATGGTTCCTGAGAAAATTTAAACGAAAGTTTAATAATCTCAGATATGACAGTTTAAGAATGATTTTAAAAATCCGCAAATCGATGTTTTATGAAACCCAGACTAGGTCTATCAGTGATGCAAATAACAAGATATCGGAATCCACTTTACAACTATGTTTTACTTTTAAAAGGTATCATTTTTGTTATAGTAATCCATAGACCTGTATATAAATAGATTTGCAAATTGGTGAAATCTCACAATATCTCATGCAAAGAAACGAGATTTCATACAAAAATAAACCATTTGAAATGTCAACTTTATACTCTAATATTTCAAAAACCATTAAAGATTTTTACATGATTCTTTTTTACAGCCATTCTTAAATGTTTTGAAATTTTAAATGTGTTAAAATAACTTTTATAACATTAAGCACTTTGGAGGAGTATTAAAAGAGCCCATACTACCCAAGTTTTCATGTAAATACGTTTTTTACCAAATTTTTGTATAGTTTCCACTTTAAATTGCAACAAAATGGTTATTTCTCAACCAAATTAAATAAAATTTTCACACAGATATTCCTTAATCTTTTCTCTGTTTAATGCAATTTATTCTGATTAATTCCATAGAAAGGCATTAAAGTAGTTAAAAAAATAAACCAACTCTCATTTATCAACCAGTGATATTTTCATACATATACTGGACAATTAACAAGTTGCAAATCTATTTGATATACAGGTCTAATATGAGTAAGGCCCTGCCTTTTAGCGAGCATCGAAAATCTATATACCTTTTAAAAATAAATCCATGTGCTCGACCGGCTAAGTTTAACGTAAAGAGGGAATTTAAAAAAAAAAGGGAATTAAATAGTAGCAAAGTCTGACCCCACCCAACCAAAATCATATGCACTTGAGAAAGTTGTTGTTAAAATATCTGGGATCAATAACTACTTATTAAAAATTCAATTATTTGTGCAAATAATGAATCCAGTAACATTCTGGGACGACATTTAGCGGGGACGAAATTATCCATTTTATGAATTACGTGACGTCATTTCCTTGTCAGAGTATTTCGCGCTTCTTCCACAGACCAAAACAGCATTCAGATTCTGTCAGGTTTTGTGAGATTTTCTGAGTATCAGTGTTTTATTTGAAGCATTGGTAACAGAAGGTACACTAAGAAACCTGGCGGAAAAAAACGGTAAAGTGAAAATATCATGCGAGACTGAGGAAAGTGGGTGAAACCCCACAGGATATGGGACTCCTCTTTCATTTTCTGGTAAGAACCTTTTATTTATTATTATGAGTAGGTTTTATTCAGTAAATTTATGTATTTCTTTATCTTATTTTATCTTACCTAAAATTTAACAAAGCTTGGTCAGTATCATGCATTTGGCATGACTAGTTCAATGGGACGATGTTGCAAAAAGCTAGCTCGGTAATTTCCGGAAAATCATTTTTCAGCGGAAAAGACCGAATGGTGTTTAGATAAAAATCTGTGTGTAAAAATAAACAAGTGGATGAATGAGGATTTTATCACTGTTTTTTTAATTTCAATGTTTGTATTTTTGCATTACAGATTATGATGTATTTTTTATAAGCGCAGAGGGTTGATTGTTTGACTTGCTCCGTGCCTATTATTTTTTTCACTCCATAAAAGTAAACCTGTTCCGGTTTTATCGTCAGTATATTTCTGGCACATCTCAAAACATGCACAATGCCGTAGGGCTCGCATCTGCGATGCTCGCTATGAGTAATCTGAGAAAATATTAAGTTTAATTATCTCAGTAGTAATCTATGCTGTCATATTTTTTGTGTTTTCGGTCATGTTATTTGTATATTGCTAATCGACTATAAATAAAGCTTATTTGATTTGATTTGATTTGGAGAGTTATGATATTTGGTCATATTAGGCTTGATTACTTTCCCCGGGCGCTTTTTACCTTCCCGGGCGCTTTTTAGTAGGACCGTTGATTATCTGCCCCTTGCATACCCGCCTTTTTCAAAGACACGAGCAGTCGAAATCTCAGAGGCACTTTTACGGGCGTACTAGGTTACTGGCAAGGGGTTGCGGGGGGAGGGGTCCCCTCCTATTTAGAGATACTTTAATTTTCTAAAATTGAATCCATTCTTCGATGGTGCCTAAAATGTGTAACCCGTACCCATACCCGCACCCAGATTTGTCAAAATTTCACAAATTCGCTTCGACTGTAAAGAAAACGATGTCAATCATTATGATATTTGACAAGATCCTTTTAAATATAACATTTATTGTTTATATATCTCCAAACATCAAAACTAACATTCATATTTTGATATATTTAAGGTTTTTACTCGATACCACCATTGAAATGTAGTTCAGGAGGGTTATTTTGGAGAATATGTTGTTTTTATCTTGTTACTCTGATATGCATGAACAACACATAACTCCACAGCCTGTTAAGAAATTATAAGAGATCGATCACTGGATCCTGAGTCTCTAAACCTTCATGTGGCATGTGGCAGAAATGAATGATTCAATAAAATAGAAATATTTATTTGTGCACAAGTATTAACATAGATGACAATTTACAACAAAGACAAGACTTGATTAAAACTTTAAAAGAGCATGAAACATGAAAATGAATTAGAAAACATGAATTTTGAGAGTAAAAACATCCATGACTGTATGTGATATACTGTGCATGGTCTGTCTGCTTGAAGAAGCCGACAACTTGGGTCAGGTCTGAAAAGACCAGGCTGGCTTTTGTGGTAAAAGCAATTCTTAACTTTAACAATAATAAACTACCAAAATAGAAATATTTCAATTGAAGAGGTGAACTACTGTAATTGAAACTGCAAATTAGTCATAATTTCGATACTGATACTGAAAACTTTACCAAAGTGTAATGAAAATTATTACATAAAAGTATTTAAACGCAAAATAATAAATTAGCTACAAATACATTATAAAATCAAAATAAACAGTCCATATTTAAATCAAAAGGACGCAATTGTCTTTGACAAGGTAGGCTTAACCGCCACAGAAAATTTACCTGTACCCGATGACATACAGGGCATTTTCTGGTCTAATAAGAAGCATATTAGTTTTAAAAATGTCTTAAAAGTTACAAAATTATATCAGCAATTAGTGTATAAAAGTTTTATTTAAAACCAAATTTTACTTTTTACCGAGGGACATATCGCGATTTTATCAAATGTTTACAAATTAACCGTACCCGGGGAAAATCGGGGCCAAAGTTTTAATAATTTCTGATGTAAAAATTAAGAATAAAAAGATATATAACAAAATATTCGATATAAATATTTAACATGACACTAAGCAATTAAAAGAAACCAATTTACGATTAAAAAAGTTAAGTTTTAAAGAAGATAAAAGTTATCATTTCTTTGGCACCTTGTCTAAATGTAAACTTCCGGTTACACATTTTAGGTACCAAAATGTTCTAACATCATTGATTTTCGAAAATTACAACAACGATTTGAAAAACAAATGACACCAGTTCATTGGATAACTTATCATATATTTTCATGGGTAATTTCAGAAAGTTTCATCTCGTTTTCGCTGAATACGAGTCAAAATTGAAAACAGGTGCGGGTAAGGCTACGGGTAAATGAGCTGAAAATGGTACAGGTATGGGTACGGGTACGGGTTACACATTTTAGGCATCATCGTATTCTTCTTCTCCCGTATACTGCCAACATTCATCTGGTGGAATATATATTACTGGCAGAAGAATGGTTAAAAACTTTAAAGTGCTACATCTATGGTATAGATGGGGATGGTAAAGTGGGGGGTGTCCCAACATGAAAACACATGCTTCAAAAACGCTAAAAACGAAGCCTGAGTTTTAAAAATCACCAAACACAAAAAACGAGAAAAATGAATGCAGATTTACATTTGTATGGAAACACAAAATCACGTGCCTCAATAACGCAGAAAACGAAGCTCGGGTAATTAAACTCTCAAAACACGAAACTGGGGACAAAAATACAGACAAAAACGGAGCATGTACAACCTTTTCAACACGAAAACACAAGAAATAAAAAACAAAATCACGGAAACACGTAAAATAAAAACGTCGAAAATGTTGCACAAAAATAACCCTTTACCACCCTCATAGATGATAAGTGGGAGAATATGTTCTCCCTATCTGAAACTCCTACCCGTGGTCACCCCTACAAGCTACAAAAGAAAAGGTGCATTTGAACTCTTTTTCATAACGTGAAGTTGACAAATGGAACAATCTATCCGGAAAAGCTGTATCAGTAACATCCATCGATGGATTTAAAAGCCATCTACACTCAGAAAATTGGAACCCCAAAAATTCAGTCCATCCTAGCGTGCAACCCACAAAAGTAATCAATAAAACCTTAATGATAGGTGGCTACAGAAGTCTTCAGACTTAAATTTTTTGCCACACAGATCCAGTAAGATCATATTTGTATGGTATGTTCACCTAATGATGCTTAGCACAATGAAAGCTTCTGATGCTGACTGTGACCTATATATTCAGCAAGAATGACCCTTTTCAGAAGAAAAGCCATTAAAATTCCATTCCCACTTACTGACAAGATCAACCATATTGTTAGGTTGTTACGAAAAAAAAAATCTCTTTATAAAAAACGTGTGATATATAAAGATATTTAATTTTTTTTCGTAACATTAGTTCCTGTGGCATTGCTTGCATGAATTGTTTTCCCAAAATTTGAAAGACCAAAGGAAAAAAGTTATAAGAACACAGAAATTTGCCAACAAATTGCAAACTAAATGGGGGAGGGGGGTCTGCGAGGTGAGCTTGGTAATTGATAGATTACCTTTATATGTTTTCAAAAGGGTGTGTGAGATCGCACCCAACACATTTCATCTTCTGACAGCCTCAAAAGAAGAAGCAGAAGTACTTTTTTCTGAAGAAGAAGAAAAAGAAGATTTGCCTTTACAAAACTTTTTTTAACAGTTGAGACAATTATCATGAACAGGTTTACAATAGAATAAGTTTCATTTGCCGATTATGGGCACTTTTGCAAGATTTACTTCAAAATTCTTGCTTTTCAAAATTTTTTAATTAAAAATTTTCTCTTTCTGTTAATTTTTTTAAAAGCATACTAAGTGTCTAATTTTCCATCACTGTTATCTCTTTTTTGAAACCAGGAATTCATGAAAAGAGATCTTAATTTTCCATGATATTTTTCTTTATCTTATATATTGATTTTAAATGAAAAATGTTCTTTTAAATCAATGATTTTTAGAAGAAAAGTCACAGAGGAATACAATTGTACTAAGTACACCTCCCCATTTGGGATCATTTTATAATTTCATTTAGAAATTGGGGGCCCAAAAGAGACAAAAAAAGTGACTTTTGTATTTGTTTGCCCAATAACATTTGTTCTGGTTGACCAAATGCTATGAAACTTTACTGTAAATTTACTTACCAAAAAAGGAAGGGTAGGGCTGATTTTGGGTGTTCCCTCTTTTTTGGTCCAAAACTAGGGGCCTTAAAAGGGCCAAAAAAGCGACTTTTTTAGTTGTTTCCACAATAACTTTTGTTCTGGTCGACCAAATGCTATGAAACTTTACAGTAATATTACTTACCATAAAAGAAAAAGTGGGGTTGATTTTGAGGGTCCCCTGTTTTTTCGTATGGAAATAAGGGACCCAAAAAGAGCCAAAAAATAATACTTTTATTTGTTTTCCACAATAACTTTAGTTCTGATTGACTGATTGCTATTTAATTTTCCAATTAATATATTTTATGATTGTACTTCCACTTTTACCATTTTTCCAAATGCTGACCTTACTGTTTTGAAAATATTTTATAACAGGATATGAAGTAAATGAACATGAGACCATAACACATATGTAAACTGTAACTGCAATTAGTTTTTGTAAGCTGTACCTCTAGCCAAGCAAAGTATATATTAAATTTGTTATGTTTGTTAAGAGTTATCTATCTTAGAACAATATTGGAGACATAAAGTAAAATGTACATACACTTTTTAATCGACACCCTGTCACTTCAACTCTGGACTGAACTATTGCCATGGCATAAAAGCAAAATATAAGATTGATCTTAAGTTCAAATGAAGTTATTATTTGTGACTGTTAATTTGAATGAACTGTTAACATAGACACATATCTGGCCTGACAGAGCAGGACACAATATAAAATGAAGTTATACATGTAAATGCCAATGTTGAAAGTGACTACACTATTAGCAGTTACTCATGAATGAATAGCTCTTGAAATTGATTAGTATGAATGTAATTGCTACTGCATACCAAACATCAATGGTGTATCATAAGTCATTCACATGAAAAAGACACTAGCAAAAATATTAATATCAATGGACCAATCCGTATAAAGTCAGTAGACTGTGAATGCAGAACATTGCTTATGCATCTTTATACTAATTTTAAATGGTATACCATAACTTTTTCACTTAAAAGAGATGCAAGAAAATTTTAACAATTGTGGATGCTGCTCATTGCAGCCAGATAATCATACCTAAAACGTTTGCAGGTGAGACAACCCAACTCAATGCATTTCCCCTTATGAAGTCTTTGAATGGATTTGTTATGAAAGTAGGACATTTAGAATTTGGTATTCTTTCTATCTCGTTATTGGAATTAATGGCATATACATGTACATGTTTAATTGTTTATCTACATGTATATCTTTTTATGATACATGTATTTACATGTAAGCCTATGTGGTAGTCACATATTGATTTTTAGATCAGTGGATTTTGGTCAAAGTTTAGGCTACTTTGAAGAGAATACAGTACATAAGTATGTATATGGTTTTATTTATTTATTGAAGGTTTGACTAATCTGAAGCAAGGAAGCATACTGAAATGCTGATTTTTACTCTGCACTTCACAACACAATGGAGGACAAAATAATGGTATTTATGCATTGTTTTTAAACTATGTCAGTTTTAACTCACCTGACTTAACCCTTTCCTTTATGTAGATGCCTATGGACACCTCTCATTGATTTTGGTGACCCCCCTTTTGGGGCTTTTACAGCCTCTGAACCTCCCCTGTATTAGCATGTTTGAGGCTTTTTAGCAATTAGTGTTGCTACCAAAAAAATGGTCACTTTTTTTTGCACGGTTGGGGACTAAAAAGATGTTCCAGGGAGTTTCTTAAAGGGGGGTCGATGTCCCCTGCCACCAGGAATTTTTTTTCCCAGGACTGTGGCAGCTGCTCCCAAAACTGCTTAATATGCCATATTTTTGAAAATTCAGTAAGAGAACCACTGGGCTTGTTGAAAATTTTCTAAAAATATTTGAAGGACAAAATTTGGTTGTCAAATGGTGAAAAAAGGCAATTTTTTTACCTTTTATGGCCAACATTGGTAACCATGGCAACCATGAAAATGGCAGTTGAGACCTGTATCAATAGAGCCTGGCCCAGTGAACAGCCCAACCCAGTTTCAAAACCTTTGGACATGTTGGATGAAAAATATTTTTTTACAGCATTTTTAATTTGTTGCCTTATTGCACAGTGCATTTAGACTATTCTTTCATACAGGTTGGCATCATCATCACTGCCTTGACATTTTGCTAAATTAATAAGAAATGAACCTTAAGGAGAACAAATAACATTTTTTCTTGATTGTGCCTATATATATAGAAAGTTATTGGGTAAGTTTGAAATTCAGTACCAGTGAATAAATTTTATTGAAGTTATCCCCCTTTGGCACATCAAATGGTTGGCATTGGTCACTTAGATCTGTCTGCTTTTGTTAATTTCTTGTTATCAACTTCAGTTCATGAAGAAGCTCATTTCTGTCAACATTCATTTTGTGCCTTAATCATAATAGTTCCTCAATAATAATTGCCTTAATAAATTGATGCTACAAATGTATACTAGGATTTTAAGTGCTTTACATTATTACATGTATTGTTTACTCTTAGGATTTGTTGATTTTTATTATGCCCCCACGTTGACATGTCGGGCATTAAGTTTTACTCATGTGCGTACGTCTGTCCCTACGAATTTCTGAATACCAATATGAACATCTATAAAAATCAACCTAAACATTTCCGTTCTCAGAAATTGTACATGAAGAAAGATATGAAACTTGGTAGGATGGTACAGTATGACAAACTGTACATTTTAAGTGATTTTCAGGACTGCCAGACATCTAATTCCTGTTTGGGACCTGGCCGATATAAAAATCAACTTGAAAATTTCTGCTGTCGAACTTTTCTCAGAAACTTTAAATGGGAATGATTTGAAACTTGGTAGGATGGTTAAATAGGGCATACTGTACATCCTAAGCGACTTTAGGGTCTGTCAGACATTTACTTCCTGTTTGGGACTAGATGGATATGAAAATATATGAAAATCAACTTGAAAATTTCTTTCAAGCTTTTCTCAGAAACAGTATATGGGTATGAGGATGGTTCAGTATGACAAACTGTACGTCCTAGGAGATTTTCAGGTCTGTGGGACTTCTTGTTTGGAGCTTAGCAGGGGGCATCCCTGTCCCATGGACACATTCATTCTTTATTTTAGATTTGTTCACTTGAGGCAGAAATGAAATGAAGTCAAAGAGACCTTGAGACTTGTGGAAAAGAAAACAATTCTATCATATGAAGATGTGAAGTATTTATTTATTGGAAAGAGATCTGTGGAATAAGTATACACTGAAACAAAATACATAAAAGGGCAATTTTATAAATCTACTTAAAACATCAAAGCAATTACTGCTTTGGTCAAAAGAATAAACTGTTATTCTTTTAATGAATACAATGAGCCCGAGTCTGTGAAAATCTAAACAACATACTAATGTTAGACTCATTGGCAAAGTAGACCTATATGAAAGTTTTTATTGTCAAAATATTTTTATCATTTGAATTTACAGAAAAGAAGCAGAAGTAACTTTTAGGAACGAAAAAAGAATAAAAAGAAAACAACAGCAATTTAAAACAAATGAAAAGGGAAACAAAGATTTATGAAAAAAGTTGTACAAGATGATTATAGCCATTTAATATTTATTTATAAAAAATATATCATATTATATGAATATGTGTTTAGTTGTGAAGAGAATAAGCTTGTGGAAAAGGTCAAAGATCAAGGTCAACTTTGGATATATATGAAGTAGCATCAAAAAGAGGATGGAGCTTTTGAAAAGGGGTCAAAGGTCAAGGTCAACTTTGGATAAAGCAGTACCAGAAAAGGTATGGATGAATGATTTATTTGCCAGTACATTGAAACATTCTTAAAGTGAATCTTGAAACAACTGAAAACCTGTTTAAACTGGGTTCTAAAGTCTATACATTCTAACCTGTATAAACTTATCACCTTTATCAAATGATTTAGTCAATAAGAGGTTTCACTGTACTGCTTTTTCCTCTCGCCTGTGAAGCCCTATGAGATGAAGGTGTTAGTGGTGGTGGCAGTGGTAGCATTAACTTTCAATGTTAAAGCTTGATCTTTAAAAATATAAGCCCTTAATGGATGAAACATGGTGTGCAAATGCCCCAATAGTAGCTTAGCACAGCTTCATTCTTATCTTACCCAACTTTGATTATCTGGTAGAGTGACTGTCAATTTTCAAAACATATAATAGTAATGTTAAAGTTTTATGAGCATCTTCTTAATTCACAACCAGCAGTCCTAGGTTGATAAAACTAAATCATGCACATGTCCCAGTTCAATCTTAATTTTTGGAGTGACTTTGATATTTTAAATAAATAAAATACTTCCATATCTCAGTGTTTATAAGTCTTTTTAAAATGATACTTTATTTGGTTATGCAAATAAAATCATCAAATAAAATGGTTCCCTAATCATGCTGATAGCAACTATTACTATTTTGACTTTGGTTACTTGATTTTGGTTCCTTGTGAACAACAGGTGACTTGAAATATGAGAAAAACATAAATTTATTGGGATCAGACATGCTGAATTTAGCATAAATTTGATAAATGTTATCCACTGGGCAATATTTCTACCAAAATTATGAAGTATTTACTCCTGTATTGTATCTTCCCTTCACAGGTGATGACTTCACGCACGTACCTATTAACACCAACAAATCACACACACATATTTTTTAAAATTTATTTAGGGATTTTAAGTCTCTAGAAGATTTTATAGAAATGTGGCTATCTTTAGACCAGCTGCCTTAATTAACACTTTTATTTACTAAATGTTATTTCAATCAATTTCTGTTTAAAGGGCATATGTTCTATTATAGTAACGTTTCATGCCCCGTCTATGCATGTAGAGAGGCACATAGTTTAATTCTGTCTGTCTGTCTGTTTGTTTGTCCATCCCACATCAAATTGATCTACAGATTAAAGTTACTTTACCATGAAAGAATTCTCATCATCATGAAACTTTATACACATATACATAAGGGTTGATCACGGACTGACATACCATTATACCTAGTTGCATGGGGTATAATTATGCTCCCAGTATCAACTTCATAGGTCACCAATAGCAGGGAAAATATTGCATGATGTGAAATTAAATGATTGTTGTTTTGGACATATTCTTGTTTTCTTAAAAAACTCAACCTCTTATTAGCTCCCCTGGTGAGCTATTGCAATCACTTGGAATCCATTGTGGTCATTTGTCGTCTGTATACAATTTTTCAAAAATCTTCTCTGAAACTACTATTTTCTCTTTATCCTTTTCTAGCAAAAACCAGTAGGTTGACTGTCCTGATCTATTTTGTGCAATGGCTGCCATATTTTTAATGGATCAAAAATGGAAATACATTTTTTATGTTAGGACACCATAAGAATCAATCATACCAAGTTTCATGAAATTCAGATCAGTAAGTTGCAGAGGAGAAGATGTTTGTCCTATCAAATAAAAACTATTGCAGATGGAGAAAAGCTGTTATTTGATTCAACTTTCAGCTGATAAAGCTCTACAAAAGTCTCCACTTGGTCAAAAATGTCAGATGACTCCTTGTAGGGGTTGTGGCCCTTTACAGGTAAAAAATAGTGGGGTTTTCATGATGTTGTTTTTTATAATAAAAACTAATGCAGGTAGAGAATAGGTGTTGCTTGCTTAAATCTTCAGCTCATTAAGCTCTAAAAAATTCTTTGGGACAAAGTTGTCAGATGCGTCTCATAGTAGTAATAGCTAATAGATGATCTGAGACCATTATAGGGTAAGGACCAATTGAGCGATTTAGGCTACTGGGAGCCTCTTGCTAGGTAATTATACCTCTGCTTTGAAAAAGATTGGGTATACTGTATTCCTCTTGTTGGTCTGCTTGTTCATTCCTGTATCCATTTGTCCATCCATCACAGTTTCTCAGCAATGCAGAGCCAAGATATTCAATATATTGCTTTATCCTTTTTAAAATACCATATGGTACACGGTAGGTCCCGTGTCCGGCGACAGGATTGTTTTTTCGAGAGGGATTTACAATTGTCCTGGTTTTTTCAAGAGAATAATCAATAAAAATGCAAGCTCTGGTGATATTTAGGGATTTTTAGCTGAAAGCGAAGAAAAAATGCTACCAACGGGTAGGCATATTTGTAGTATTATCATATTGTATAACAACACCAATTCCTATAAAAAAATGTGATTCCTAAATAAAATTGTGGGCTGTTTTTTGAATTTTTACCTTTTTGCATTTTTCGCCCCTTAAAAGACAACTATATTGAACGAGATTGCTTACCATTATAAGTGAACATCACTGTTATATTATGGCATCCTGAACATTGATGCCAAAGAGTTGCGTCTTACATATTTTTAAATTAAAATAAAATACATGTCCAGGTTTTTTCAAGAGGCGTCCAGGTTTTTGCAAGAGAGGTCCAGGTTTTTTCATACTTTAGAAAGACAAGTTGTGCGTGTTGTTTACCTGTTAAATCATATTTTAAAAGACATTGTATGTTGTTAAACAAATAAGAATAAGGTACTATCATTTCAAGGGTTTTGGACAAGAATACGTCAGTTAAAGTCAAGAATTCAACCTTATACAGCCTATATAAACAGGCAGGCACATATAATTGACGCCTACAACCAGAACCCATTAATCTATTGTCTAAGCATAAATACCAACTGTTATAAATTGAAAATAGCCTCCTTGAATAATTGACTGGAAACAAAATATTTGTGTTGCGACAAGCAGAAAATGCTTACAGTTTCTGGCCGGGCTACCTTCTTTTAACTTGACTTGTAGTTGTTTCTTGGATGTGTTTGTTTGTATCATAGAGTCGTCTTCTTTCATGTCTGCTGTTTTATCCAGGATTATATAAGACTCGATTGCCCTTTCAGAACGTCTTAATTTTTACACATATGTATTTATTCTTTATTATCCCCGCGCTAGCGAAAGCGCGGGGATAATGTTTTGCTGTTCGATGTACGGATGTACGTACGTACGTACGTACGTATGGCGTTAATGTCCAGGATAATCTCAGTAACCACAGGGAGTAGAAAGATGAAACTTGGGTCATTGATTGCATTGTGGGTGGGGACTGTGCCGAAGGTTTCGGAATTTTTATATGGCCCCTAGGGGTGGGCTGCATAGGTAGCCCAAGGGCACATTATTCCTTCGTCACGCAACTCCTCCCAGGTTATTTGGAATACAGCACTGAATCTTGGCTCAGTAGTTGCACTATGGATGTAGATTCTGCCGAAGGTTTCAGAATTTTGATATGGCCCCTAGGGGCTGGACTGCATAGGTAGCCTAAGGGCACATTATTCCTTCGTCACGCAACTCCTCCCAGGTTATTTGGAATACAGTACTGAAACTTGGCTCAGTAGTTGCACTATGGATGTAGATTCTTCTGATGGTTTCGGAATTTTGATATGGTCACTAGAGGCTGGGCTGCATAGGTAGCCTAAGGGCACATTGTTCCTTTGTCAAGCAACTCCTCCCAGGTTATTTGGAATACCGAACTGAAACTTGGCTCAGTAGTTGCACTATGGATGTAGATTCTGCTGAAGGTTTTTGAATTTTGATAATGCCCTTAGGGGCTGGGCTGCATAGGTAGCCTAAGAGCACATTTTTCCTTTGTCATGCATAATTCTTTACATTACTATCACTCCTACTACCAGGGAAAAGTCTCATTTTAATACATATACATTTTTATAGTACTAGTATTGCTCATTATAGTCATAGTTTTTTTCTTTAAATTATTTGCCCTTATACTATCAAACACCAGAGTAGCGCGGGGATATGCAGCGTGGCTGCTTCGACTTGTTGTATATATTATAGTTTCAACAAAAAACTTCATAAGAGTATGCTCCCGTGCGGGACCCGGAAGGTGAATAGGTTAGCAGCAGCACTAAGCTTGTCGGTAAAAGTCCACTAAAGAGTGCTAAGAAACCTGTCATCTTTCCAGGCCACTTAGCCCACAAAGCGACTGGGATGTGTGCCACAGGTGGTTGAATGGGGCAGCCCTGTCATAATAAATAGCTGTTTATCTGGCTATACTAATGCGGAAACTTGACCGTAAACCATATTGGACCAACGTGCGTGGAGAGTTCCAAGGTTCATGCACGTAAAATATCCCATTGTGCACCGTCACAGGCTAAATTTTCCGCACCTACCCACCTCTTCCCTTTTCCAGTGATCTTCAAAATTTACAGATCCTTTGTTTCCCACTCCAACCCCGCTTCTCTCTCTCAGTGAGTATAGGTTCAAACAGGATTCAGCATTGTATTTTCGCCAGATAAAGGATGGTTATGTGAAACTGGTTATGAGTTGGCCATATCCCACACAGGTAGATGTTCCATCTAGTATGACCTCATTTCGGGTAAGGGTTCTCCATTGTCAGTCACCATATGGAAGGGTTCCAAATTGTGCAAAACTTTTGAGGGAGGATTTCGTCACTTTCTGGATGCATTGGCCTATGGTGCGTTAACGGTACATTGGGCTATCTTGTGAGTTGGTTCGTTTTACTTCTGATTTGTGGTCGTGCATGAGTCCTTCGAATGACATCCTGGGTGGGTCTACAGAATTCATTTTGGTGTTTCAATTAGCTCTTGTCCTTCTGATTATGACTGAAATAGTGTCGACTGGACATAAAACAAACATAAGAGTATGAGATTCAAATGCTATTTAAGTTTTTGTATCTTTACATATATATGTATACGTTAAGGGGTTCCAATATCTCTATTCCCTAATGTTTTTATCAAATATCCTGTATCCAAAATAGAGGTTTTTTTCTTATCCTATATCCCTGTAAATAGAATAGATTTAAATATTCTATATCCCAGTTTGTTTTGCCTCAAATATCCCGTATTCCAGGAATAAATATGTATATATCCCATATTCCAAAACACCCTTAAACTCTTGAAATAACAGAATGCACCAGTGGAATATGCTCTTTTTGTATTTATTTGTTTCTGACATACATGTAGATTTTATAGTTTCAAAGACTTGAAAAGGCACAAAAACAAGATTGCAGTTACCTTTCAAAAATTTGCCCACCGTAACAATCACTCTTTTTGAAACCGGTAATTTATTAAAGCACGTCAAGAAAGTCACAAATGTACCATTAAACTAATTTTGTCAAAATACTAATTTAGTCTTCAAAGATAAGTCAGATAATGCATTTGGGCAGTCTACTTATGCTTTAAAGTTAGTAACAAACTTAATATTTTGCATGTAATGTGTTTAAATGTATGTTTATTGAGTAGGAGGGATATTAGTTTCCATTTAAGTCGTATAGTTTCCACAAAACCCAGTTCCTCTCTCTAGTCAAAATTTTCAAAAAACCAGGACATCTCTCGAAAAAACCGGACAAGTTGTTGTGCCTCTCGAAAAAACCTGGTCAATTTTAATAAATCATTAACTGATGCTTCTTTACGGACTTTTGTGGAAGAAAAGTAATAATTTGAACATTTTGAATACTTTTATTCCTATTTTTTGTTTTGTTTCACTTACAATTGAGAATTTAAGCATTTTTTAGTAAACGGACAGGCGAAAAAACCTGGACCTCTCTCGAAAAAACTGGACAATTCCTCTCGAAAAAACAATCCTGTCGCCGGACACGGGACCTACCGTGATGGTATAAAGTGATTTTAATAATTTATGCTCCTACTTCATCTGCTGCCTGTGCTTAGGTTTTTACACATAAGTGGACTTACACTGATAATTTTTGTCACAGTTTCTATGGAATATTTATTTAAATTTAAACAAAGTCCATTTTAAATTCCAGGTAAATTGCAATCACAAAACAAAAAAACTAATAAGAACTAATGGAATTAAAATATTTCTTCATATTTTGTTGCAAACATTTTCAGAATTGGTTTGAAAATGACAGCACAATTTTTTGGAATTTTAAAATTTTTACATATAAACCAATTTGAAGTGATTGAATACTTTTCGCACATACATGATGCAGAGGCCTAATAGTTTCCTAAGTACCTTATTATTATGTATTGCAAAGGACAAGGTACTGTAAGAGCCATAATTAAGAAAAAATAGAAAGTCGATTACTGATTACTGACAAGTGCCACATTAATGATGTTGGTCTGGTAGGTGCGCTTAGTGATGCTAAGCACAATGCATGCTTTGGATGCTGGCTGTAACCTATATTTTTCCAATGTATGACCGCGCACAGAAGAATGGTTTAAGTCCATTCTCACTTACTGACAAGTGCCACATCAAAGATTTTAGTCTGGTAGGTGCACCTAGTGATGCTAAGCACAATGCATGGTTCGGATGCTGGCTATGACCTATATTTTCCACATGGATGACCACTTACAGAAGAAAGGTTAAAGTCTATACCTGCTGACTGACAAGTACCACAGTGGTATGGTAAGGTGCACCTAGAAATGCTTAGCAAGATTCATGCTTCAGATGCTGACTGTGACTTCATTTTACATGGATTGAGCACTTAAAATTTTGAAAAGTTTAAGTCAAGTCTCACTTAGTGACAGTAATGCGCAAGAGGTCAGCTTCATAATCGAGATTACCTATCTTCAGTCTTATAGGGGGCCATATATGGGCCTCGAAGTACCTTATCCTTTACTTTAATAAGCTCCTTGCTCATCTATGTCCTGTAAACCTGATACTTTGTTTTGTACTCATAGTGGAGATAATGCACAATTTTAAGAGTAGGTGTAGAACCCTCTTAAGGACTGCTTAAAAACATCTATTGACTGATTTTATCAAAACACTTAATGGTTTTAAGCTCTTCTATTTTATTCAGTTTGTAGCTTCGGCGTGTCTCATATCCAGTAGTTCTCATTCAGGCCTGTTGCTCAATTTCTTCCTGTTTTTGTCTCTTGCGAAGCAGAGCGGGACATCTGTGTTACTTTACCGACAGCAGGTGGTGTTAACTTTTTGGGTAAGGTTTTATGAGCACCTCCATCCTTGGACCTCCATATCTAAAGAACTTTAGCTCATTTGCATCCTCATCTTTTGACCTTGACCTAGATTTTCCGGTTGAGTGACTTTGACAATTTTCAATACATATATAATAGCAGTGTTAAAGTTTTATGAGCACCTCCATATCTCAAGAACTATAGATCCTAGGTTGATTAAACTTGGTATACATATACCCCTGTAGAAGCTTAGCACAGAAGCATCCTCGTCTTTTGACCTTGACCTTTTTTTTTTCAGTTGAGTGACTTTGTCAATTTTCAGTGTTGTTAAGGTTTTATTAGCACCTCCATATCCAAGTAGTATTGGTCCTAGGTTGTTGAAACTTATGCATATGCCCTAGTGATTGCTAAGTACAGTTACATCCCCATCTTTTGACCTTGACCTTGATTTTCTGGTTGAGTGACTTTGATAACTTTTATTGCATATATTAGCAATGTTTAAGTTCTATTTTTTTTCTACACCTTTTGATCTCAGAAACCGAAAATCCTTATGAATTTAAAATATAGTAGAAGTGCGACCTCGTGTTTCATACAGTTCCTAACCAATTTTTTCTGTATACAAAGGGAAGGGCGCGTGCCCGGCACGCTGGTCCTAAATCTGCCTTTGCAATTGATTAATAATCACAGTACAAATTCTAGCAATGATAAAAAAGGTCAAGGCAATATATCAGTCATTGTCATGCAAAACAAATAAAAAAAAACAACATCAAAGCAACAAACTTGACAAAGGTCTTGAGTATTTGATATTTGATATTGGAGAAGAAATACTTGTATCAAAAGTATCTGTTTCAGTCCCCAACACCTATCAAATTAGATAAACTCTGTATTATACCATAGGCCTGAGATAAACCAAGACTGATAAAGCTCCCTTATCTATTAAAAGTCTGGTGTAAATAAAACCATAATTGGAAAGTTTACAATGGCTACAAACATAAAAGACATTTTATACATTAGATATGTATCAACTACCTTAGCTATCCAGCTATGTTAATTTACTAACTTTATTTTTTTTTTGTAAATGTATACTTAGTTTCACTAGTTAAATTTGGCAACTTTGCTCATTTACTTATGAATAGAAATAAATTTAACCCATCCTGAAATCTGTTCATAAACCCATATATAATGTAAAAAGTGACACCTCAACTGCTGAATTTATTACAAAAAATCTCCACTTGGGATGCTTTTTGACAATCAGCCTAGGACATGTGTATATATAACTTATCTATTATGAGAACTGTGCCAGATGATCTATTCTTTATTTCTTTGTTTTGGGATTTATAATTGTGTGTGCAGGAAATGGAGGGTGCTTTGTCAGGTAAGGGGGGTTTTATTGGGAGGAGGGGGAGGGGCACTCAGTCATCTGATAACAGCTCAATGTTTTACCATCCATAAATTATCAATAAATAGGTGATAACACTTATGATTTGATTTATGTAGTTCTAACTTAAGATAGGCTGTAAAATGGATCATTGAAAATCTTCACACATATTTAACACCATGACTAACATCAGGTACTTCATATTGTCTGCTGAGCACATCATTTATTTTCATTTTAATTTAAGTTTAGTAAAGAAGATGCTATTTATACACCCTCCCCCTTTTTTGTTACAATAATAAGAACCATGTGTTCTGTCAGGACTGAGGAAGAGAAAAGAATGTGCCAAATTAAAACAGATTATTTGATGATCACTTAATTATGGCAGAAGATGATGTTTTCTAAATGCAATAAACTACATGGCCTTAGGATAAGACAAAGAAAAGAGATCATTTCTATGTTGATGAATCAGCTGGGTGTTTTATGGGAAAGGTGGGTAGCTCCAATGGGGCCTTGCAGTGAGAGAGGGGGCAACCTATATCTTCATTCTGGTATATAATAAATGTCATGATGTATCAAGTCTAAAAGTAAAAAAAAATAGTGATAAGAAAATAAGCTTAGATGTTTATGTGAAGCAGAACATTTGCTCTGAGCCTCAATTCTGCTTAAGGTGACATGTATACTGGTATTTATAATAGATGATTACATTGTAAAAATATAATTACACA
The DNA here is from genome assembly GCA_963971305.1 of Arcuatula senhousia. Taxonomy (NCBI): domain Eukaryota; kingdom Metazoa; phylum Mollusca; class Bivalvia; order Mytilida; family Mytilidae; genus Arcuatula; species Arcuatula senhousia. Next base: position 69,052,299 of record OZ020305.1, on the reverse strand, counting down.
TTAGACCATATCTTAAGTTATGTCACATATTCCCAGGAGCAGGCTACGCACCACTCAATGACTTGCAAGTCATTAAACCGTTTTACATACATATATATATATATATAACATGTATATTTTAAAGAAAAATGCTTAGGCCAAGATAAAAATGTTCTGGATTCACCACAGCACAACCTAATTTTCTTTTAAGATATTCTTACCATTTACTCACTGAATGGCAATTTATATGCCTCCTATTGCTTGCAGTTATGCATTATATTTTAGCCTTGTCTGAAGGAAACATATGTCAAGTCAAAACATTTGACAAAGTCTAAAAACCTTTGTCTCAAATTGAATTGTAAATAGGAAAAGAGTAAAAACTGAGGTAAAATCATGCCTGTTTGAAAATGTCTTATAGGAAGAAACAAGTGAATTATTGATTCCTTTTGTAAACAAATCTCTTTTACAGTTTAAATTTTTGTTTTAAAATGTTTTTTTTTTTTTATCTGAACTTAATTTTGAAAATCTAGAGTAAATTAAGGGTCAGATATCTTTTTTTTAGCTAAACTCACTTATATTACTAGAACAAATTGCTGTAGAATGTTTATTTTACCTCTGAATATTCTTTTTCATTCTATTTCTAGATAAATTCTGTGACTTAATGTGACAACAGCTTTTATGTATTTTGCAGGCACGGATCCAGGATGTGATGTTATGTTAGAGGGTGGGGGGGGGGGGGGGGGGGGACAAATAAATAAAAGAAAAATCTTGGGGTATTTCTTGAGAAAATCAAAATTATATGACAATAAATTAAGATTTTTCAAATTTTTAGCTGGGGCCTGCACTGAACGGCACCCGTCTGAATCTGCCCCTGTCTTGCACTATTATATCACTATGGAAGGGGTGAGGGCTCAAAGTGGTGGCACATCCAAAAATCAACTTTTTTATTTGTTTTCCAATTTTCAAAATCTTTCTTGTTAAAATCGCTGCCTGTGTTTTTCAAAAAGAACTTTCTCTTACCGTTTTCAGAAGAGTTTATATAGCAAATTATTAGAGTTTGTGTGGACAAATGGTTATGATACAAAAACAAACGGCCAACAGCTGTAAAGTTCTAAAAAGTAAGTACTGTGGATTCATTTATTGTCATGGGTACCAATTTTCGTGGTTTGGTGAAAAAGCATTAGTTCGTGGATACTTAAATTTGTGGTTCTTTAGCCTGCAGCATACACACCAATGTTAAATTTCCTTTTCGTGGGATATCAAAGGACAAGATATGATAAGAAGTCAATTTTGCCCCATAATTTCAAAATTATCAAAATGAGCTAAAAGTATGTGATGTATACTTTGAATTAGTTTAACTTTACTATATCAGCATTATTTTGTTTAAAGTGATCCATTATGATGTTAAAATAGTTACCCAAAGTGGCTTTAAAATTGTGATTTGATGAAAAACTGAAAAAAACCTGCAATTTTGAAGTGGTTTTCAGCAAATTTAACTATGAGCCACACAGAGTACCACTACAATAATTTATGTAGATAATCATTTTTGGCCGGATTACACTAGTGAAAATCTGAGATATAAAATGGTGAATGTCGGGCGGGCGGCGGAAGGGCGGGGAAAATACTTTCGTTACAGTTTTCTCAGCAACTACTATTCACAGCCTCTTGATATTTGATCTGCAGCATCAGTATGGGCTCCCATAAGGTGGGATTCAATTTCAGGTCTGTCGCTCATCTACTTCCTGTTTACCGACTTAGTTTATTTTTGACATAAATGTCCAATTATAGAAAGTTTTCGTAACAGTTTTCTCAGTAAATACTAATCACAGCTTCTTGATATTTGTTATGCAGCATCAGCATGGGCTCCCATAAGGTGGGATATGATTTCAGGTCTGTCGCTCACCTACTTCCTGTTTACCAACTTGGTTAATTTTTGACATATATGTCCAATTTTAGAAATTTTTGTTACAGTTTTCTCAGCAACTACTAATCACAGCCTCTTGATATTTTGTATGCAGCATCAGTATGGGCTCCCTTATAGTGGGATGTCGCTCATCTACTTCCTGTTTACCAACTTAGTTAATTTTTGACATAAATGTCCAAATATAGAAAATTTTCGAAACAGTTTTCTCAGCAACTACTAATCACAGCCTCTTGATATTTGGTATGCAGCATCAGCATGGGCTCCCATCAGGTGGGATCTGATTTCAGGTCTGTGGCTCATATGCTTCCTTTTAAACGAAATCCAGCCATTTCTGTCTTTGGCCCATTTTTAATATAGAAACTAACCACAAAAATATCTTTGTGGTACTCAGTGTGGCTCATAGATAAATTTACCAAAAACTACATTCATGATTTTAACACTTTTTCACAAAAATGTCATTTTCACATAATTTGATGACGTCACTGTGACGTAATAAACAAGATTTAGTTAAAATTAATGTTATTTTACTATACCTTGTTTATCTAAGAACTAATCTAGAATAATTCAACCTTAGTTCAATTATTTAAAAAAAAATAGTAAATTAGAGGGCCAAATTTAGCACTTATCATATCTGGTTCAAGGCTACCCACGAAAACCATGAAAATTGATACCCCACGAATAATAATGAAACCACAGTAATTTGGTATTTGTTGACACTACTGTTTCAGGAAGAAGGGGCAAAAGGGGCAGAATAGATGTTTAAACAAAACTGCTGTAGAAAGGGGAGTCCCTAAACCACGTTCCAAGTTCCAAGTTCCAAGTTCCAAGTTTCAAGTTCCAAGTTCCAAGTTCCAAAATTAAAAAAAATATATATCAAATCATAATCTTGCTTAAAGGGCAGATTTTGCAGACCATCCCAGGTTTGATTAAAAAAAATAATTTACTGTGAAATTGTGCATTCCTCTTTAACCTATCTTTAATAACCTCATAGGCCATTCTGAGAAAATGTAAACGAAATTATTAATCTCAGGACAATTTGATAACTACATGACACCCATCTGGAAATAATTATGACAATCTACGCCTCACAGTTTTGAGGGAAATCTTGTAGGTTTCGAATTTCGGCTGCTGTCATGAATGCTGATAACCTCATATTTAAATAAATTTATAGCAGTGTTAGAAAGAGCATACTGGTGTGTTTTTATTCAAACACCAGAATTTGATTGCCTTTTACTTCATCACTCTTTATCTGTCATCTTCGGATAAAACAATTTGATGATTCAAGCAAAACCAATTTATATATTATTTAAATAAATCATTAAAAATCGATGATTGTAAAATTTGGAACTTGGAACTTGAAACTTGGAACTTGAAACTTGGAACGTGGTTTAGGGACTCCCTGTAGAAAGTTTGATTTCCCAATTTGTTAATCATTCTTTTTTCATTATGTTTCTCAATAAATTCTATCAGTTAAACATGTCAATTATATTTATGTTTCTTTCACTCTTACAACAATAAGGGGATCAAAGTCAGGGCAGGCCCAAATAATCAACTATTTTATTTGTGGTCCATTTTCAAAATTTTTTAATCATTAGAATCATCATAAAAATCCATGCCAGGATAATTGTCCCTGCCTCATGGCGGATGCTCATATACTTCCTATTTAACTAGACAACTTAGAATTTTTCCCACTCAAGGGCTGGGACCTAAAATCTTTTCTTGCTAAATCAATGCAATATCTTTTACTATTTTCAAGAAATTAGGGGTCAACATCAATTGTTAGAGTTTGCTGTGCATTGAAATAAATTTACAAAATATATCAGATCTGCATTTATTCCACCACAAAATTATGTGTTAAAAATTCTTTTTTGAGACCACCATGTGCTGCATGTATACACTATTGGGTCTAACTTACAGGGTACAACATGTTAAGATCATGTCATGCTGGGCTCAGTGTAATTCAATTTGTCTTTTAAATAAAGCTGTTTTAACCAAATTGAGCTGTACACTTAACATGATTTAGGCACATCAAGTTTTTATATGGTTTCTTATAAGTTTAATGGCCTTAGAAAATAGAAAAAAGCATTTCCTGCTTAAATGTTATTATACAAAACTGAGTTGGGTTAAAGTTTTTAGATGACCTGTAACATGAGTTATGGCCCCTTTCAAAGACAGATACAATGTATAGGTATTTTTGTCTTATCGATCCAAATTCATAGTAAATGGGAATATATGCTTTTTCTTGCATTAAGGTTAAGTTGATACTGGTCTGCAATCCTGTTTCTGCAATAAACTAAGCCTATTATTTTTTATGCCCCGCCAACAAAGTTGGGGGGCATATAGTTTTTCGGTCTGTTCGTCAGTCCGTCCGTACTTCCTTCCGTCCGTCACACTTTAGTCTTCCGCACTTTTTTCCACATCCTTGCATATATTCAAAAGATTTTTGGTATGTGAGTCTACCATGATAAGTTACAGGTCAAGTTTGAGTTTCGTTCAACCACTGATTTTGACCTAAATTATGGCCCTTGGGCTTAGCAAATTTTGTAAAAGTAACAGTTTTCCACACTTTTTTTCGACATCCTTGCATATATTCAAAAGATTTTTAGTATGTGAATCTACAATGATGAGTTACAGGTCAAGTTTGAGTTTCGTTCCTTGGACTTAGCAAATTTTGTAAAATTAACAGTTTTATTTTATTTGCCAGCGGGGCATCAGACACATTTCCTTGTTTTTATACCCCGCCACACGAAGTGGCAGGGTATTATGTTATACCCTCAGTTTTTTTCGGTGTCTGTCCGTCCGTCCGTCTGTCTGTCCGTCTGTCCGTCCCCCGAAGGTTTCCGACCAATAACTTGAAAACGCGTCAAAGGATTTGAATGATATTTTGCACAGCTGTTTAGTACAATAAAATACAGGTCAAGTTCGATTTCCAGCATGATCCAAAAAATAGTTTTCGAGATAGGCCACTTTGAAAAATCAAATTTCATGAAATTTTGAGTTTCCGACCAATAACTTGAAAACGCGTCAAAGGATTTGAATGATATTTTGCACAGCTGTTTAGTACAATAAAATACAGGTCAAGTTCGATTTCCAGCATGATCCAAAAAATAGTTTTCGAGATAGGCCACTTTGAAAAATCAAATTTCATGAAATTTTGAGTTTCCGACCAATAACTTGAAAACGCGTCAAAGGATTTGAATGATATTTTGCACAGCTGTTTAGTACAATAAAATACAGGTCAAGTTTGATTTCCAGCATGATCCAATAAATAGTTTTCGAGATAGGCCACTTTGAAAAATCAAATTTCATGAAATTTTGAGTTTCCGACCAATAACTTGAAAACGCTTCATGGGATTCAAATGATATTTTGTACAGCTATTGAGTACAATAAAATACAGGTCAAGTTCAATTTCCAGCTTGAAATGAAAAATAGTTTTCGAGAAAGGTCACTTTGAAATCAAATTTTATGAACTTTTGATATTATAACGTGGCGGGGTATCATTTAATGTCCCATTACATGCCCTATTTTTGCTCTATAGCTCAAAGATTTTAGTCGGGTAGGCAATTCAGGCTCCGATTAAACTATTTTATATATATTATTAATTACTGCTCAAATGTCTCTACGTTTCGGCTATTCAGCCTTCATCGGGAGTGGAAAAGTCCTGGTTAAGTTACACCATCTTGATTTTTCATTATCATCTCCAACAATAACATCGTCAAGGTGAGTGACGTTATAGGCGATGTTAGTGACGTTGTGCCTAAGTGTGACGTCCAGAATTGTGCCAAAAGTCGTCAATACTCATTCCAAAGTATTCCTAGGGTTTTCTTTATGTTCGCTCCATTTGGTGTTTGGAGATCCTCTATCCATTTTAGTTTTAGTTTTTAAGATTTCTTGTTTTTCAAGAAACACCTGCATTAAAAGAAAAAAAACTTTCTAGTTGGCAGTTTATAAAGGTCTGAATTGTTTAGAAAAACCAATCTGTTAATTGAGACTTTTTAGAATGAATGGTTAGTATTTTATTTTATTTTATGCATTTCGATATAGTTATTGTTTGTTGAATTCATTGATAATTATTTAATGGCAATAAGTAATACTATTGTATTATTGTAAACTATAAAAGGGTTTCAAAAGGGAGGGAAAATATTGCAGTTTATTATATTTGAATTTAAAAAAAATGGTTTCATACAATAAATATAGTGAATGTAAAATTTTGAATTAATATAAAAATATTAAAACATGTTTTGATTTTTGATTTCAATCACAAGCAGGAATATGACACAATTATTATAAGATATGCTTGAATATTTATGGTAAAGAAAAAGAATGTCTAAATCTTGTAACAGGTGCAGTAATGAAAAGTTATTCAGGAGGAAAAATTAATAATGAATGTCTGAATGGCTTAGAGCAGGCAAGAGAGGATTAGGGGGGGGGGATGAGGGTTTACTGGATTGTAGAACCATTGTTCACAAATAATGTTCAAAATGTATCAAAGTTATCCATCACTGTAGAAGTGAAATTGAAATAGTTATGGTACATAACAATAGTTCATATTTTTGTCCCCGGCAGCAACGTAACGAAGGGACTTTTCCATCCTTGCCTCCGTCACACTTTTGTGAGCGCAACTCCTCTGAGACTGCTCAACAGATTTTGATGAAAATTTGTAGGATTGTTTGTCATGATACGTAGTTGATCATATCGTACGGCCATTTTGATTCAACAAATTTTATAGGAGTTATGGGACTTTATTAACTTTGTTCATTTTATGTAATAGGAAAACTTTGTGAGCGCAACTCCTCTGAGACTGCTCAACGGATTTGATGAAATTTTGTAGGATTGTTTGCCATGATCTATAGTTGGTCATATCGTACCGCCATTTTGATTTGACAATTTTTATAGGAGTTATGTAGGTTATCTTATTGCAAAGGCATTTAAATTTTTTAAATAAAGTTGAAAAGGCGGCAGGGGATATTGGCTACCTGTAGCAATCTTGTTATTGATATAGTGCCATTGCTAAGAAAATAGCATTGGGATAAATTGCAGTTTTTTTGCACATAATAGAAATTAATAAGTGTTTGTAACATAGTTCACATACATAACAAGCAAAATTGGAAAAAACACAAAATTGTCATTGCTATCAGACTTCTTCATGGACACCACAAAATCCAACTAGATTCCAGAAATTTGAAAAATCTGTGTAGGATTTTACTTATTTACATGTTCCACCTACAAAAGATGAGCTGGGGTTATAGTTTTTGAGTCTGTCTGTCTGTTTGTCTGTCCTAAATTAGGTTTACCATCTTGTTGAAGTTACTGTTCCATGTAGCAAGGTAGAGATCATATATTGAGGGCATATATATTCTTGTTTTTTTTCTTAACTTTTTAGGAAATTAAATGGGGTATTTGAGCATTGCAAGATGCATTGTACATTAATTTGTATGTATGAAGGCTAATGTTGTAAGACCATCAGTTAAAGTCATTGTTTCCCTTTAATGTCAAACTTTTCCATTTTTGGTTGTTAACTGTTTTAAGATTTTCAGTTTGTGTGACAAAGTGTATGTAGGGCCTTTACATAAGTTCAGATAAACCATTCAGTACTTTCTTATCTTGTCTTGCATTCCAAGTTAAAACATCACTGCAGAATTTAATTTTGAGAAATCAAGAAGATTTTAGAATCCATTAAAACAGATAATGTGTAGTTTTGACAGGTTATTTTCAGGTTTAGTTATCTTAAAAGCACTTTCTGTTTAAATTTTATCTACATTCAACCACCAATGATTATATATATATATATATATATAAGAAAAAGAAACTAGTTAGTTTGAAAAGGTTTGACGTCTATAATGATTTTGGATTATGAACACACTATTTTTAAAATATCTCTCAAATCTGAGACAGTCTTTGTACACACATCTTTCACAACCAGGTTGCAATATCTTCTCTGCTTTATTGAATTTGCTTCCATGGGGAATATCCAGAAATTTTAGAAAAAAAGGGGGGCATAATACTGGCCACTCTGGACAAAAGGGGGCTTTCCAGACCAATTTGCAGAAAATTCAACTTATTTATTTTGATATGATATTGAAATATTTTATTGTAAGTTAATACTTGCTAGTTGTGAATACAAGTTGGAGGATAAATTTTTGGACTGCCCCTTTTTTACTCACCTGACCTGAAGGGTCATGTGAGCTATTGCCATCACTCGTCTGTTAACTTTTTCAAACAATAACTCCTTTGACACCATATGTCCAATTGCAATTAAACTTGGTACAGTTGTTTAATTGCATTGGTGCTTCAAATCTATGGTTTGGATTTTTGTTTCGTAAAAAAATATGGCAGCTGTGGCTAAAAATAGAACATAGGGGTAAATTGCAGATTGCAGCGGATTTTGATGAAATTTTGTAGGATTGTTTGTCATGATATGTAGGTAATAATATCGCCATACAATTTTAAATCTTTAAATTTCAGTAATTTTAATTTAAATGCGGCAGTGAGAACATTGGTTATGTGTAGCAATCTTGTGCCTTGTGCAAGTTGTGGCCTTTTACTTTGCAAACAAGGTCAATTTATCCACCACACCAGCACTCTCACGCCTAGATTTCTCAACAGATGTTTGTGAAATTTATACATAAAATTTGTTTCACCAAAACCTTGAATTTTCTTTAAGTTGTGCCGGTTTGATAATGAAAATGAGGTCCAAGAAGCCATAATATTTTTTAAGTATTTCATGCTTACAATTTTCAAACAGCCTCTCATCAGTCCTGTCTGTTTTGTGTATCTGTCTTAAATGTCCAGCCTTTCACCAGTCCTGTCTCTGTGTATCTGTCTTACATGTCCAGCCTCTCACCAGTCCTGTCTCTATGCATCTGTCTTACATGTCCAGCCTCTCACCAGTCCTGTCTCTATGCATCTGTCTTACATGTCCAGCCTCTCACCAGTCCTGTCTCTATGCATCTGTCTTACATGTCCAGCCTCTCACCAGTCCTGTCTCTATGCATCTGTCTTACATGTCCAGCCTCTCACCAGTCCTGTCTCTATGCATCTGTCTTACATGTCCAGCCTCTCACCAGTCCTTTCTCTATGCATCTGTCTTACATGTCCAGCCTCTCACCAGTCCTGTCTCTATGCATCTGTCTTACATGTCCAGCCTCTCACCAGTCCTGTCTCTATGCATCTGTCTTACATGTCCAGCCTCTCACCAGTCCTGTCTCCTCTTTGTATCTGTCTCACATGTCCAGCCTCTCACCAGTCCTGTCTCTATGCATCTGTCTTACATGTCCAGCCTCTCACCAGTCCTGTCTCTATGCATCTGTCTTACATGTCCAGCCTCTCACCAGTCCTGTCTCCTCTTTGTATCTGTCTCACATGTCCAGCCTCTCACCAGTCCTGTCTGTTCTGTGCATCTGTCTTACATGTCCAGCCTCTCACCAGTCCTGTCTGTTCTCTGTATCTGTCTTACATGTCCAGCCTCTCACCAGTCCTGTCTCCTCTGTGTATCTGTCTTACATGTCTAGCCTCTCACCATTCCTGTCAGGTCTTTGTATCTGTCTTACATGTCTAGCCTCTCACCATTCCTGTCAGTTCTTTGTATCTGTCTTACATGTCTAGCCTCTCACCAGTCCTGTCAGTTCTTTGTATCTGTCTTACATGTCTAGCCTCTCAGCAGTCCTGTCTATTCTGTGTATCTGTCTTACATGTCTAGCCTCTCACCAGTCCTGTCTATTCTGTGTATCTGTCTTACATGTCTAGCCTCTCACCAGTCCTGTCTATTCTGTGTATCTGTCTTACATGTCTAGCCTCTCACCAGTCCTGTCTATTCTGTGTATCTGTCTTACATGTCTAGCCTCTCACCAGTCCTGTCTATTCTGTGTATCTGTCTTACATGTCTAGCCTCTCACCAGTCCTGTCTATTCTGTGTATCTGTCTTACATGTCTAGCCCCTCACCAGTCCTGTCTATTCTGTGTATCTGTCTTACATGTCTAGCCTCTCACCAGTCCTGTCTATTCTGTGTATCTGTCTTACATGTCTAGCCTCTCAGCAGTCCTGTCTATTCTGTGTATCTGTCTTACATGTCTAGCCTCTCACCAGTCCTGTCTATTCTGTGTATCTGTCTTACATGTCTAGCCTCTCACCAGTCCTGTCTATTCTGTGTATCTGTCTTACATGTCCAGCAACTTGTATTCTTTTGTCCTGGTTGTCTCTTTGTCTGAAAGCCTTTTGTATTTAAGACTTTTGTCTGATCAAGCAGTTCTTATATGTAAGGTAATAATTTTGTCCTTGATTTAGTCTATTTGTAGCAGGGTCAGATAATATTTTCATTATTTGCTTTCAAACATTACAGACAAAAAGTCTTGAGAAATTTTACAATAATATTACCAAATGACAAGGTATAGATTGAAAAGAATGATTAAACATTTAGATATTTTCTTTTGGCTCTACTTAGAACCTTTCCAAAGATTTATTCGAACTTCAGACTTGTAGCATAACTGTGCCTTTTTATACCCCCGGCAAACAAAGTTTGGGAGGGTATATAGGAAACACCTTGTCTGTTTGTCCATCCATCCATCAGTCTCTCTGTCTGTCTGTCCCTCCATCTGTCCACATAACTCGAAAGCGCTTCTCCTCCTAAACCGCTTGAAGGATATTGCTGAAACTAACTGAAGGAAGTACATCATATTTGTGCATGAAGAATTTTCATCACACTCCGACATCATCCGTGACCTCGTAAGCGCAACTCCTCCTAAACCGCTTAAAGGATTTTGATAAAACTGTACATTGAAGGAAGTACATCATATGTAGATGTGCATGAAGAATTTGTATTGCTCTCGGTTATCATGGAAGGGAGATAACCCAACTTTGACATTTTTTTTACAGTATAGAGTCCAATATGAAGCACAGGGTATCCTTTTGTGAGCTTGCTCACAGTATTATTTGTTTTCTTTGAAGTCCCTTAATAATAAAACCTTTTTAACAGGTTTTGTTACAACACCATATTTTTGCTTTTAATTCTTCTTAAAAATGATAATATTATTGTTCCTTTGGATTGTCCACTAGAAAAAGGCAGCATTCATCACCCATTAAAATACCTGATACCTTTTATAGTTATATATTTAAATTAATTCACTATTCACCCATTAACATGTCAAAAGCATGTATCAGATACAAATCTGGATAAATTGATGTCTGAGGCACAGTAAATATTACCTGGTCCATTGCTTACATCCTTGGGCTTTATAAATTATCTCTCAAATATCTTAAATGCATCAAAAGAATTTTTGAATAATTAGAATTACTAAAAAATGAAATGTACATGTGTAATACTTTGAAAATTCAAACTTCATATTATAAAACCTTATAAAATTAATCTTTAAATGCAAGTGAATATAAATTTTTAAGCCTCTAGTGTGTATTTGTCTGTTGGTCTGAAGTTCATTATTTTTAATTAACTTTTAGAAAATAAATGTATATATGACAAAAAAAACTTTTGGAAAATGCATTGTTAATTAATTTGATTGTTTTCCTTAGGGACGGACCTTTAACTTGAAAGGGGGCCTTGTTTTTGCCTGTCTGTCTGTCACACACAACGTACATGTGTTTCAGTCTTACACAAGTTTTTAGATTTTGTTTTAAAAAGATGGCCTATTAGCTCAAGGATCAGTAAATTATCACCACAAAAAAATATTGAAAAATTTAAGTGGTGATAATTATACCAAATTACTGGCTAAACATGTGATAATTCTTTGTACTATTACCTATAATCAATATCCCTCTGAAAGATAAACAGAATAATTATAGAAAACATTTGGTGATGTAACTTTTGTGAACACTGCAGAACTCATCTAAGCATGTGTAATACACCAAAGTTGATTTTTTTGGTATATAGTAAGTAATTTGACATCCCTCCAACAGGAAGGCTTGTATTTCAGATGCATGGGGAAAAATATTCATTCTGTCATGAAAGATAAATCGTTCTTGAGGTTAAAGGTCACCAATGACTTTCAACAATGAAAAGAATATCTGCTAAAGTTATAAAAGTAGTGTTTATAGTCAGAAAACCATGAAATGAAGTTTTAATGATAAAAGAAGGAGATAAAAACTTATACATTCAGAAAGAATGCACACACATGCAGAGAGTTCCATGATAACTATTCTAGAGAAATTTTTCTTGTGTAATTTTGTTATTTGACAAAAAATTAGATTGGTTTATCAACAAGAAATCACTATCTACACCTGAAGAAACAGAATCAATGTGAAGGATCAATAAAACAACAAAACAAGATTGTTTCTATCATGCCCATTCTAAACCCAATTCTCCATTTCCCACTATTTGCTCAGCATTGCAATTTGGATTTTATATGCAACTTATAATTTTTGCTATGTATTGTGTCCATATTTTTTATAATATGATCTACCTTATATCTTTATAGTTCTGTATACACTAACCATGCAAACATTTTTAAGTTTAGTCTATCATTTTTTTTTAATGTTGTCTAAAATGAGAATATATCTTTTGTTTCAGATACAGAATTAGAGCTCCAGGCTGCCGCCCTTGGTCTAGACAGTGTGGTATGTACTATATGTGGACTTTAGCGGATGTAAATACATGATATAATGATGTCTATATTAGCTATTCTGTCTTAAACCAATTCCTGATAAAAAAAAAGCCCTACATTATGTCTAAGCTAAACTCAGGTTTTCAGTCCTTGCGTTCAATTCTGTAAAAAAATAAATTTGCGGATTTTTTATGGTCTGATGCAGTCATTGTCACCATCAATTATCCATCCACTTCCCGTTATCACAAAACTTTAGTTATCGTAATCTAAATGCATTGAAATTTTCAATGAGGTTCCTAATCATAAAAAGGATTTGTGGGTACCTCTTTTTTCATACAAGAATTAGGGGTTCAAAAGGGGGTAATTTTGCATTTTATCCCTGAGGCCAACAGAGTTCAGGAGGGGATATAGGGTTTGGTTCATTCTTACAGTCTGTAATGGTTTTTCGTTTTGTAAATAACTTCTGAACTACACATAATTCAGGGATGATATTTGGTTAGTGGGTACATCGTTGATGGTAGTTAGCATCTTTACCAGAATTACGTCACCTTGACCTACATTTTCTGCATGAATGACTAATTGCTAATTTATTTTGTCACAGAACAGACACAAACTCCTTAAAAGGCCAAAAGGGGGAAAGTTTTTGAACCAATTTTTTGAGGGTCTGATTTTGAAAAAAAAAATCTATTTGATTCCTTTGTGAAATTGTAAGTGGAAAGTCCACCAAAGAATGCTTGTGTCAAAGAACTTTGTCGGTCCCCCATGGGCTGTACATATCAGGCTGCAAAAGTAGAGGGTTTAACATTTTGAATTTGTATCATGTTGTGCTTGGCAAAGCTTTTTATTTGAAAAAAAAAGGGAAAACATCTTTTTTTTAATGTTTTTGGTGCATATGTCTTTCTTAAGAAAACACTGTGTTGATAACAACAACAGCTTCAAACATTCAGAGATGGTGTATTGTACTATTTTCACATTTGAACCAAAAATGTAGTTGTTGCTTAAGTGTGTCAACATTTTTTCAAAAATTTTGCAGACAGAAGTCATCCTATCTTAAAAACCAGTGGATTCTTTAAACACAGAAAATTTTTGTGCTGTTTTATTTTCGAGACATTGCTTACCCGAAAAATAAATGGCATGAATATATTTGTCTTCTATTGAAGTCTGTGGACAATAACATTAGAGCGCGAATGTAAAACTGTGCAAACTAAAATTCACTCATCCTAGAGAAATAAGAGAATGGCACGAATTTCCTTGTTTGTACAGTATCATTGTGTTTGGACACCAACTCGCAAGTAACACAAATTCGCTTTGTATCGAGACTTAAATATGTAGCTTTTCCGGTTCATATTTTGAAAACATTTGTTAAAGCATCAGAATGCTAAGTTTTTAAGTTACGTGTATATGGTATCATCCTTTTTAACTTAGCTCATATTTAGATATCTAAGCATTAATGATTTCTTTATAAAGCATATTTTATCATTTTTGGGTTGTGGGTTTTTTTTTTTTTTTGGGGGGGGTGTAGATGAGGGGGGATTCAGAATAATGATAGTGTCAAATACATGAACGACTACTTCAGCTGTATATATGTATGTAAAATTGCCTTAGCTAAATTGTAGCTATAAAACAACTTAAAAAGCATTCATTAACACATAGATGTATGGGTTATACATCTATGATTAACAGTAGCCATGAAAATACAGTATCTCATCTAGGTTTCTTGATAAGTGGAAAAACAACATACATTTTGTTCTGTTTTACATAAATAAACAACTAAAAATGAGAAGTTGTAAAAAGCAATAATTAATTGATGTTGCATAATACATCTAAGATACTTGTTTGATATTGAATTATTCCCCTTGTAATGCTGTTTACTGAGTGAATCGAAATGAATGCAGAATACTTGGCCCAAATTGATAAGAAATAGGAACACAGCTTAAATATGTCTGTTATGTGAAGATAACATTGTGTTTTCAAGGGAAAAACAGACTATATTTGCTTGATAGACTAAGACACCATGGGGAAGGGGCACCTTTTACTAGTACATTTTATATATAAACTAAAAAAACTCTGATACAGCTTTTTTTACAGTCAAAATATTATTCTTCCTTTATAATTAACTAGATTATAATTATGAACACATTAAAGGTTTTCTGAAAATATGAAGGGTGCCCTTGATTGCACTCTTATTTTTCTTGACCAATTTATAACCAAAAAGTAGCAAAATACGGTGAAATTTAGGATTTTGCATTAAATTCCCCAAGTTTGACCCCTATGGTTGAATTGATCATTTATCATGTTTATAATATGTCTAAAAGAAGTTCAGAATTAGAGAAACCAAGTACATGACTATGCTTACTAAGAATTATAACATGAAATATTTAAGTTAAGATTTTTGCCAAAAGTAGGCAAAATAAGGGTGTTCGTGAACCTTCTCCTTTGTTGACTGTGATTTCATCAATATTTTGTTTTAAATTTCTTACATTGTATTAGAATATAATTTATAAGTTAATGTGTAAGCATTTGTTTTGGTGGGAATAAAACTTTGTGGTTAAGAGCACAGAACCGAATGGGTGGGGACAAAAATGGATTTTAAATTTTGGTACATACATTCTTCTACTAAATATTTTAAATTCATGGGGATTTAATTTCCTGGACTTTTCTCACCCACAAAATAAATGAAATTAAATCCCTCACAAACATTTCTGCTTCTACAGTTAAATAAAGTAATGACTGCAATATTTTTTGGTCTGTTAAAAAAAACTCAATGTCCATGGTGCACACTTAAAAATAACTCATTTTACAAGTTATTGAGTGTGCACCACATGATAAAAGTTAATATCTTCATAGACTGAAAAAAAATATATGACAGTATATGATTATTCTAGTGTAGTAAGAAAATTAATGGTATATTTATGTGAAAGGAATTATGCTCTCTATACAGGCACTCGATTCATATAAAAAACTCCCATCCTTAATGCCCACGGCTCTGCCATTGATTTGATTGTATACCATTAAGGGAAGGCTGGGTTAGACACTAACACAATTAACATTTTCATTAGAACTATACCATTGTATAGAATCTTTTCCTTGTCATTTTTAAGAAACCTTTCTTGATGTCCTCTTAGCTTCAAGGTTTTACGTGATTCCTGGTACGTTATGTTTATGTAAGGAAGCAGTGTTTACATGTAGGATGTTTTGATGTTTTGTTGTGTTCAACATTTATATGCTGCTATTTGTTGCTTGCTGTGTAATACAAAGGTTTGATGTTTTTTTTTGTACTCTCTGTGTCTGAAGGCAAGTTACATTGTTAGTTCTCTCATACTCAGGCATCATTCCAGAACTCATGTTTATCTCATTGATTACCAATGAGGCAAATTGTTGCTCTTTTTCTATCAAAAGTCTGTGACCAACATAGAATACAAATCTACTAATAGCTCCAGCAGATGTGTATTGATTTTCCTGAAGAATCTATAAGAGTAGGTAATTAGAGGAGAGAGGACAGCATTCTGTGATAGACTGCTAACATTGTCACTGCCATTGTCTGTTTATTCTGCCTGGAGAAATGTTCTCATATATAGAACACCTGTATCATCAGTACTTATAGGGTAATATCTCCACGTGTCAAGATACATATGTGGTAGAAAGAAATGTTCAGATTTGTTCCAAAGCATGATTTATTATAGTCTTGAAAAAAATAGTCTTATCTTTGAGATTTGATTTTTCTTTTAGTTGAAGATTTTTTTGGGTAAAATAATAGGAATACCTTTAAACTGCAGACTGTAGATTATTTTTTGTTGTTGTTTGCTATTTATTACTGAAATCATTTATATAAGAATGAGATGTGGAGTCCGTATACCCACCATATCCTACATATATCTGTGACAATTTATGGGAAACAGAAATTGGCTTTCCTCACTGTTCACTGTTTTGGAGTTGGCTCTAGATTGAATCTGTAATGCATATGATTCAAAACTTCCTAAAATTGACCAAGAAAAACCCCCATATGGGCATAGAACAACTTACTTAAAGTGGATGAACATTGGCTTTGATAAAGATTCCTGGCGTAGAACAGGCACATTTAAAATGTGGTACAGTTAAACAAGTTTTTGGGATTTGACTTTCCCCCTATTGATGATCTCTTAACAAGTACTATTCCACATTCCACATAAGGATCAGGCAGGGACTGTGGCCCATTGATAATTCAAATTTTAGATTTTAGGTTATAGGTTCATTCATTTCACCATAAAAACAAATCCAAAACATTTTTTACATTTTAGAATATAGATATTTTTCGACTGGTTATATAGGGAATTAATTTTCCCGTATTTTTTACTGTACAATATGTAACTAAATTTTGACTGGTAATATATCCTTAACCCAAGACTTACTGAAAAATTTAGTGGTCAAAACAGTTTACCAGGGTTGCTTTACCTAATTCTACTAAAATAAAATTTCGTGTATTTGTTATCAATGTGCCACCTTTATAATGGTATCTGCCTGATTCTTAGAAAAAGTAGTACTTAAACACAAAACAAACACAGTAAAAATCAAATTGATACATATTCATTTCAACAGGAGAGAACCTTAGACATAAAGACAACACTTAGAAAAGAAACACAGAGGATGATAGACCATTCTTATATGGTGGGGGGACAAATCGGCTAAGATCCTAAAGCCTCATTGTTTTGTTTGCTCTTTTGCTCTACAAGAGCATGGCTCAAAATCCCCTTGTGGTAAAACTTGTGACCTTGACTGATCTTTTGACCCCAAATTACATCATTGGCTTTAATATTCGTAAGTGTCATGAAATCTATCAATGGTTCAAAAGTAATGCTTGGGAAACTAATTTCCTTTAAAAATTTCTATCCTTTTCACTTGTGACCTTGTCTTTCAACCTTTTTGCCCCTTTCGCATGATCTAGTTATATTAAGTTTTCTCCGTTTTCTTTGTTGAGAGGTGACAGGACATTATTTTAGGATTGAACTTTTACTTCAGAATTAATTAGTAGGATCTAAGAACCATCATTATATTTTGGGGGATGCCAAATTGCTGCATTTTATTTTTTGGAATGCCAGATTGCTGCATTTTATTTTAGGGGATGCCAGATCACTGCATTTTATTTTGGGGGATGCGGGATTGCTGCATTTTATTTTTGGGGATGCCAGATGATGCATTACCGGTATATTATATTATTTGGGGATGCGGGATTGCTGCATTTTATTTTTTGGAATGCCAGATTGCTGCATTTTATTTTTGGGATTGCTAGATTGCTGCATTTTATTTGGCTGGAATTTAGGACTGGGTGCCCTGCATTTTATTTTGCTAGAATCTAGGACAGGGGACTGGGTGCCTTGCATTTTTTGCTGGAATCTAGGACAGGGTACCCTGCATTTTATTTTGCTGGAATTTAGGACTGGGTGCCCTGCATTTTATTTTGCTAGAATCTAGGACAGGGGACTGGGTGCCCTGCATTTCATTTTGCTGGAATTTAGGACTGGGTGCCCTGCATTTTATTTTGCTGGAATTTAGGACAGGGTGCCCTGCTTTTTTTGCTAGAATCTAGGACAGGGTGCCCTGCATTTTATTTTGCTGGAATTTAGGACTGGGTGCCCTGCTTTTTTTGCTAGAATCTAGGACAGGGTGCCCTGCATTTTATTTTGCTGGAATCTAGGACAGGGTGCCCTGCTTTTTTTGCTGGAATCTAGGACAGGGTGCCCTGCATTTTATTTTGCTGGAATTTAGGACTGGGTGCCCTGCATTTTATTTTGCTGGAATCTAGGACTGGGTGCCCTGCATTTCATCCATTACCTTTTACAGTACATAACATTTGGTGAAATTTTGGTAATATTTGATTTTCTAAGAACTACTCTGAGAATTCATTTGGACATTTTGTGTGATTTCATATACCGGTAATAAATAGAATAAATATTTTTTTATACATATTCTGCCAATTACTTCCAATTTTCTCTGAATTTATTGAATTTTGCAAACTACCTGAAAACAAGTTTCCTTAACATCCTTTTAATGCTAATTTTTATAACTGTTTCCAATAACTTGCGGAGGAATACTTATTTTCCTTAATCAAACCTTACCATTGATTGTGTAATATTGATGATTAAATGTGATTAAATGCTGGGACGTGGAATATTCAGTTTCATTATGTAAAAACGTAACTCTGAATACGGCTGTTTTATTTTCACTTAATTAAATAAAGATCTGGGTAAATGAAATTTACATCTCAATAAAGATATGAACTGGTTATTGTACAATTATAAATAGAAATTTCTTTCTGTTCTTGAATTTTTTTCCATGGATATATGGATGATTAAAAATCTTGTGTGCCAATAAAAGGGTATTGACCCCAAGAATAGATCCAAGGTGTTGGGGTAGGGGATGGCTACTGCCTATGATTTGGGGTATGACTGTGCTTTTTGCCTGTTCTGAACTGGACCCCATTAGAATCAGCAAGTTTCAAAAACTTAACCTTTTATACCTTGAGAGGTTGAATACCACACTTTGTTCTGACCACTTCATAATAGCTTTGATTTTATATTTTTACTGTAAATATATCTGTTCAGTGCTTAACCATGAAAGAACATTTTGAACTGAAATAGGATATTTTATGAAAGGGTAGCAACTACAATTATGGATGACATGTTATCCATATCACATGAAGCATTTTAATGTTATTATAACTTATTTGTAACCTTGTTTGTGACAGCTAGGTTAAATTTGATCCTGTTCTACATCTTGAAGTCTTTTGCGGCACAACCATACAATTGACTATATAGGAAGTAGACCCGCTTCATAAAGAACTAACTTTCCATTTAGGATGCTGGCAGGTCAGCTTTTGAGATTTTTGACATTTTTTCAGAATCCTCTGTTTTTCCCATTAAAATTAGGTAAAACAATTTGCAGATTCCCCAAAGGAGTAGATTTTGGTTAGAACCAAGAGTAAACTTTATGAAATTAATGCCACATATGTTTTGAAATGCTGTAATTTAAAAAATAAGAAAAACTAGGTTTAAAATATTCAGCAGCTTGGAGAAAACTTGCCTGGAAATCATTTGATTTGAATAAATTTATTGATTTTTTGCAATTTTAGAGCTTTTTTGGCTAGAAATCGCTTAAAATAACATAGAGCTCATGCGTTTACAAAAACAATTTTGTGATGAAATGCTTATTTTTGATAGACAAATAGATGGAAAAAAAAATAAAAGTTGTTGACGAATGCGCTCTATACTAATTTTCAAGAAAAACCTCTTGTAAAACCTAAAAAATGAAGCAAATATTAATATTTTCGTAGTTTTCAATACATATGAGTATGTTTGACATCATAATATCATGCATAATGTCGTCAGCACGTGAAATCGATTAAATATGTAAAGTTCGGTTATCTAATGACTTAATTACATCAAATTTATTGAGATGGTACAAAGTTGACAATTTGTGCAAATATGGGGCTGATTTCAGCCCTTCCTGAACATACTCCTCTGTTGTTCATTTCAGTTCTTCATTACATCATAAATATTTGATTTAAAAAAGAATTCCAATCACTTTTTCATGGATTTAAACAGCTTAACTATGCTAATGTTAACGCTATGAAAGAAGCAGAGAAAAACTTTACAAGCCAAATTTTGATATGGCAACCTATCAAAAGTGTATTGTTATTCAACTATTTTCTTCTGTTTAGGGCACTGATTCCAAAATCGCATCACTTTCAGTTGTTACCCTGGACATCCTTAAGGATGAATTCTGGTCATGTTTTGGTCTTGTCAAAATCTACTTAGGGAACAATTTGAAAATATTTCAAATTTTATGTACAAAGCCAATGAATCTATAAAGTATATGTAAACCATGAAATTATGTTAATTTTTTTTTTACATTTTATTAAACTAGTTTTAGAGTACTACCATTTAAGAATTTATTCCCTAAATTGGTGGTGAATTCAATTTAGATTTTCCAAAAATATGGGTTGGGGTAGAAAAAGTTGTCTCATGAAAAAATATTAAGTAGTTATTCATTTTTGCCGCTTTAAACATTTAATTAGATATTTTTTTTAATAAGAAACCACAAAACATAGGAAGTTTTAATCAGAGAAAATTTTAGATTGAGAAAATTACATTTTTAGTGAAATTTTAACTGGGCAAAAATCCCCAAAAATACATGAAAATAGGACAAAACTTTTATATATCCACACATGCATATGATTCTTTAAAGTTTAGTATATTCATTTTTACTAAAAACAATTTTTCAGAAAGTATGGAAATAGAAAAAAGGGGCAATAAGGGCAAAATATTAACAAAATTTTATAAATTTTGTCACACAGCTAATTCTCTTCATTCATCTCTTCATTCATAACTTTTGAAGGTTCAAAACATTGCAAAGATAAAAGATAGAAAAAAAAATTTAATGCTTTTTTTCTGTTTTTTTCCCAAAAAATATGAAACACAATTTGTCATTGACTTTGTTAAAATTTCAAACATTGAAAATAAAAATTGAACTATTTGACTTTTAAGCTTGTCAGAATTTTTTTTTTAATTTGTTTAAAGATTGTTGATTACAATTTTTTAGCTCACCTGGACCGAAGGTCCATGTGAGCTATTGCCATCACTTGGCGTCCGTCGTCGTCGTCCGTCGTCGTCGTTAACTTTTCTTTGAAAATCTTCTCCTCCGAAACTAATGAAGGGATTGCTTTGAAACTTTGCACACTTCATCTATGGGATGTCCTCTACCAAGATTGCACAAATGGTGACCACCGTCCAAACAACATGGCCGCCGTTACTAAAAATAGACTAGGGGGATCAGACTACTGTTTTTGGTTTGTAAATAAAAAAGTATAAGAGATAGATGAAATCTGATGCCACGCTACTGCTTCAGCATCAAAAGCTCTACTAAAGTCTCCATTGAGTCGAAGTTGTCAGATGACCCCTTATAGGAGTAACGGCCCCTTAAAGGTGAAAAATAGCATTGTTTCATGTTTTTGGCCTATAAAATGAAAACTATGACAAATAGAGAAAAGCTGTTGCTTGCTTAAATGTTCAGCTCACTTAGCTCTACAAAAGTCTCCATAGGGTCGAAGTTGTCAGATGAACCCTTATAGGGGTTACAGCCCCTAAAATAACGTTTTTTCATATTTTTGGCCTATGGAATGAAAACTATAGCAGATAGAGAGAAGCTGTTGCTTACTTAAATGTTCAGCTCATTAAGCTCTACAAAAGTCTCCATAGGATCAAAGTTGTCAGAAAACCCCTTATAGGGGTAACGCCCTGTAAAATGACGTTTTTTCAAGTTTTTGGCCTATAAAATGAAAACTATAGCAGATAGAGAAAAGCTGTTGCTTGCTTAAATGTCCAGTTCATTTAGCTCTACAAAAGTTTTCATTGGGTCAAAGTTGTCAGATAACCCCTTATAGAGGTTACGGCCCCTAAAATAACGTTTTTTCATGTTTTTGGCTTATAGAATGAAACTATAGTAGATAGAGAAAAGCTGTTGCTTGCTTAAATGTCCAGTTCATTTAGCTCTACAAAAGTTTTCATTGGGTATAAGTTGTCAGATAACCCCTTATAGGGGTTATGGCCCCTAAAATAACGTTTTTTCATGTTTTTGGCCTATAGATTGAAACTATAGTAGATAGAGAAAATCTGTTGCTTGCTTAAATGTTCAGCTCATTTAGCTCTAGAATAGTGATTACATGTTTAGGGTTGACTCAAGACCAGGTGAGCGATTCAGGCTCCTGGGAGCCTCTTGGTTTTTTTTATCACACAATTCGTTTACCATTGAAGACTTAGGTGACTTAAAAAAAAAAAGGTGTGGAAGACTCTAACAACTCTTGATCTACATCATCAAAGCAACGTGACCAGCTTCTAAAAGCAATCTGTATATTAAATGACCTTTATAAAACAACCTTTATTTGCTTCAGTTTAAAGAAAGAGCCAAGATCCAGTTTTTGTTTTATCCTACAAACCTCTTATCTGAACCTTGTTTGTTAAAATCAGGTTTTAATATGGTGATTTGAGGCATTTTTGTAATGTTAATATTTTCTTACATATTTTTAGGGAAAATTTATGAATTTAATCCTTCAAGACCATTAAACACCATATCATGTTAATTATCTTTTTGTAGTTGACAATGAAATATGTTAAATGATTAGTTAAGCAAATTACATTGACTAATTTTGTTCATTTACTTTATGAATTTTTTTAAAAATTTATTTAAAGAAAAAAAATCT
Organism: Arcuatula senhousia; assembly: GCA_963971305.1. NCBI lineage: Eukaryota > Metazoa > Mollusca > Bivalvia > Mytilida > Mytilidae > Arcuatula > Arcuatula senhousia. The sequence continues at coordinate 69,029,613 of OZ020305.1, read as the reverse complement.
TTCAAAATAAACACAAGTACTTTTCATCAAATATATTTATGTAATATTTTTGGTTATTTCAGAAATTATTAGAGGTAAGTTATTTAATTATCCCTGAGTCATACTGGGTTGGGGAGGGGATAAAGTCTTTGGTTATTTAATCATCCCCAAGTCAAACTGAGTTGGGGAGGGGATAAAGTAAGTTATTTACCTATCCCTGAGTCAAACTGGGTTGGGGAGGGAATAAAGTCTTTGGTTATTTAATCATCCCGAGTCAAACTGAGTTGGGGAAGGGATAAAGTCTTTGGTTATTTAATCATCCCCGAGTCAACCTGAGTTGGGGAGGGGATAAAGTAAGTTATTTAACTATCCCTGAGTCAAACTGAGTTGGGGAGGGGATAAAGTCTTTGGTTTGTTAGTTTGTTCCTTGGTACGTAAGTATGTGCTGGTTTTTGTTTATCATTTAGCAAAGTACATTTCAAAGGAAGGATCCCCGGGTCCAGTAATTTTTTAAAGGATGGGTTCTGCCGATTGAGTTCTTGGAACGAAGAGTGAGTTTATCACTGAAAATGGCAAAAGTAGAGTAAGATGATTGTTTGTCTTCTTGTTATTCCTTTATTTTCTGTGTATGCCAGTGGTGGTGGTGGACATCCTCACCAATATTCTTCTCTGTGATTGTTATTTAAGCTTTTTTAAGGGTGAAGAGAACACATAAGGGAGATCTTGCTTAAGGGTCAGTTGAACGTTTTAATTTGATACATGTTTATTAAGCTCCTCAGTGATAAAAATAAGAAATGTAGCAAGTTTTTAGCTCACCTAGACCGAAGGTCCATGGGAGCTTATACCATCACTTGGCGTCCGTCGTTGTCGTCGTCTGTCGTCGTGGTCTGTTAACAATTTTTCAAACTTTAACTTGTCCGACACCATAAGTCCAATTGCAACCAAACTTGGTACAGTTGTTTAGTAGCATTATGTGTACAAAATAATTGTTCAGATTTTTGATTCGTAAAAAAACATGGCCGCCATGGCTAAAAATAGAACATAGGGGTAAATTGCAATTTTTTGCTAATAACTCAAAAACAGTACCAGATATCAAAATTCTGGAATAGAGTAAAAGTAATCAGCACATCAAGATCTACCGGCCCAGAAATTTTCAAGAAGATCCAACAACCGATGTAGGAGTTATTGTCCTTTTTCTGGATTTTTTCAAAATTTTGCACTTATTTAGCCCTATATCTTGAAAACTATACAAGATATTTTAAAAATTTAAATTGCATATAATTAAGCACATCAAGATCTACATTTCATGTAATAAGGTCAAAGCTGTAGAACCATTTCTTTTAGGAGTTATGGCCCTTAAAGCATAAAAATTTACCATTTTTCATTACCTTTCCCCTGAATTTCATAGATTAACTTGTCTGACACCATACATCCAACTTCAACCAAACTTGGCACAGTTGTTTAATAGCATAAATGCTAAAAGTGTATCGTTCGGATTTTTGATTTGTCAAAAAATATGGCCGCCATGGCTAAAAATAGATCATAGGGGTAAATTGCAGTTTTTTTGCTAATTACTCAAAAATAGTTACAGATATCAAAATTCTGATGGGAGACAAAAGTGATCAGCATCTCAAGATCTACCTGCTATGAAATATTCAAGAAGATCCAACAATCAACATAGGAGTTATTGCCCTTTTTCTGGATTTTTTCAAATTTTTTCACTTATTTAGCCCTGTATCTTGAAAACTATATAAGATATTTCAAAAATTTAAGTTGCATATGATTAAGCACATCAAGATCTACATTTCATGTATTTAGGTCAAAGCTGTAGGACCATTTCATTTAGGAGTTATTATCCTTTAAACAACAAAATTTACCATTTTTCATTACTTTTGCTCTGAATTTCAAAGATTAACTTGTTTGACAAGGTAAAACCAACTGCATCTTAAGATGGCATACTTGTTTAATAGCTTATATGCTGCAACTCTATCGTTCAGATTTTTTATTTGTAAAAAACATGGCCGCCATGGCTAAAAATAGAACAAAGGGGTAAATTGTATTTTTTTGCTAATAACTCAAAAATGGTTTCAGATATCAAAATTGTGCAAGAATCAAAAGTGATCAGCATATTAAGATCTACCTGTCCTGAAATTTTCGAAAAGATCTGACTGCTGATGTGGGAGTTATTGTTCTTTTTCCTAATTTTTGGCAAATTTACACTTATTAAGCCCAATATCTTGAAAACTAATCAAGATATTTCAGAAATTGGTTAAGCACAATAATATCTACAAATATATGTACCTGTGTAGTTCTGGTAAGATTCAGGCTCTTGGGAGCCTCTTGTTTATATTCTGTTAAATTATTCCTGAATATCTATGATTCTATTCTCTTCAAATTCCACCGTTTCTTTAACCCTAAAGTACTCACTAATACGCGAAATAGAAGGAAATTAAAAGAATCACTTATATTTTAGCCTAAGTGTTATGAACCATACCCCCTTTGATAAGTAAAAAATTACTTAAATGATGCGGTATGCAGAACATGTATTCTTAGAAGTAGGTCTAACTTGATTGTCAATTAAATTGTTTTATATGTCATCGACTCCTTCAGGATTTTATTTCGTATTCCAAAAATAACCCGAAGTTAATTATTGAGTTAAATTTAATATTGTTTGAAATTCTATGGAATAATCAATATTGGTAAGTTCAAAATATTAGGCTTCAGTCTTCAAGACCCACTTCAAGAAGGTAGATTCTTCGCTGCATAAGGATGCTGCTTAATTTAATCACTGTTTAGCCCCCAGATTTTCATTATAATGTGTTCTTATGTTTGTTAAAAATAAAAGAAATATATAACACCGGCACTTTATTTGGTCATTATTTGAATGAAAAACAGTGAGGATTTATTTGGTAAAGTTGTATCTTTATCATATGGGCACCAAACATAAGGTAATCATTCGTTTAACGAAATGATAACATTATGTTTTTTCAAACATATGTTTAACATATGTTGCAATTTTTCCTTTGTACATGTATACGAAACATTAACAAATACAGAACAGGGGGCGGATCCAGAGGTCCATGAAAGGGGGGGGGGGGTGTAATTGCTAAAAATGTCAGATTTTGATGAAAATTTGAAGTTTCTTGGTCAATTTTATATAGAAAAAATTAAAATTTCCCAATTAAAGGGGGGGGGGCGTACGCCCCTTCTGCCTCTCCATAAATCTGCCACTGCAGAATACATGGAATATACATACAATCATAATCATAAATCAGTTTAATACCTTACAAGTTTTTTTTTTTAAACTTGCATGTAAAATAGTATGTTTTAACAGATGTGGACCTTTTTTTTGCAGTTCTAGAGATCGCTTTATCAAGTCCTCATCACAAGTTAAAATTTCTAGTTTTGGGCAAAGGATATATTTTACTTTTTTGTTAGAAGTTAGATTTAAAAAAGAATCATCCCTTTTTGAAATTTTCGAGAAAAAAATACCTCTTTGTTGTTTGTTAAGGTGGTTTGGGGATATAAGCAAAATCCATCAGATTTTTGTTAAATTTTGCAGAATTGAACTTTCATAAGTGAACAATGAAAAAATAATTGAGGGTCACAGACCTTTCCCAGAGTTGGAAATAACAGCCTGCCCGCCAGCTCAAGACTGGTAACTTTTGGGCTGGGCTGGCTAAAATTTCTGAAAATTTGACTGGCTATATAGCAAAAACAGGTAGGGCTGGTTGTTTTTTCAACGAATTTCCTACCCTGCCTTTCCACAGATTTATGACATTGCGAATTTGGTGACCTAGAGTTCTTTCTTTCAATAGATTATAAAGGGAAAAGAGTTATTTAGCATCACTGTGAACTGGAAACCCATCAGATTTAAGTTATATTTCACAATTGACAAGACACATGTACTATCTTTTGAAAAACACGAAAAAAACTTGGGGTCACAGACCTTCTTTTCTGGAAATTTAAGAAAACTAATTTTTCCTACACATTTCTATGTAAAATTTGTCACAGTTTCCCGCCAATTATCTCCCCTGAAAATAGAACTTTTCAGAAAAAGCTTAATTTCTTTTTAAATATTTATGTTATATATATTTCATTAATAGGATAAAATAAAAAAATTAAATTTTGCATGTCTTGCCTTATTTTAAGTCATTTTAATTGAAATCCAGACTAAAGATATACATGTATATATGCAAGATGCCCGAAAAAGATGCTCAGTTTTATTCTCCCTGACCACCTTGATTTGGCAAGATAAAAGAAAATGAAAAAAAAAAATCCATTGAGTTGAAGCCCTGGCAAGGATCAAGTTAGAAATTTTGGCTCCTTGGAGCCTCTTCTTTTATTATTGGACCTTGCTCTAAGTCATGTTTTGCCTAATGTTATTTTGGATAAAAAAAAAGCTATGACACAACATTACCAGATACACTTTATATCTATGGAAACATTACTCATTATATCTTCATGTCAAAATAGGCTTGATAATGATTTATTGGCTGTTTTGAAGTTTTTATGGCATGTTGTTTTATATGTATATTTACATGTCAAGATATTTGAGGACTTTTGTCACTTTTGCTGATTACACTTTGTAAACTATCATGTCTGAACAGCTTGACCTTAATTGTCTAAAGTTAAAGGTACATGTACTTAAAGTGTAAGATTAGAAATGAATTTACTGAATGTTAGAAATTGCAACCTTTAATAATCTCTTGATTTATTTGGAACCCATTTAGCTACCTTAAGATCTTTTGATTTGTCCAGAACCCATTGAGACACCTTTTAAAAGATCTCTTGATTTATTTTAACCCATTTAGCTACCTTAAGATCTTTTGATTTATTTGGAACCCATTGAGCCACCTTAAGATCTTTTGATTTATTTGGAACCCATTGAGCCACCTTAAGATCTTTTGATTTATTTGGAACCCATTGAGCCACCTTAAGATCTCTTGATTTGTCTAGAACCCATTGAGCTACCTTAAGATCTCTTGATTTATTTGGAACCCATTTTAAGCTACCTTAAGATCTTTTGATTTATTTGGAACCCATTGAGCCACCTTAAGATCTCTTGATTTGTCTAGAACCCATTGAGCCACCTTAAGATCTCTTGATTTATTTGGAACCCATTTTAAGCTACCTTAAGATCTTTTGATTTATTTGGAACCCATTGAGCCACCTTAAGATCTCTTGATTTGTCTAGAACCCATTGAGCCACCTTAAGATCTTTTGATTTATTTGGAACCCATTGAGCCACCTTAATATCTATCTCTTGATTTGTCCAGAACCCATTGAGCCACCTTTAGATATCTTAATTTATTTGGAACCCATTTAGCTACATTAAGATCTCTTTTGTCTAGATCCCATTTAGCTACCTTAAGATCTCTTGATTTGTCCAGAGCCACCTTTAGATATCTTGATTTATTTGGAACCCATTAAGCTTCCTTGAGATATCTATTGTCTAGATCCCATTTAGCTACCTTAAGATCTCTTGATTTGTCCAGAACCCATTGAGCCACCTTTAGATATCTTGATTTATTTGGAACCCATTCAGCTACTTTAAGGATGTACTCTGGTCAGGAGCTAAAATTTAAAAGTATTGAATTCTTTTTCTAACCTTAATTTTGCAATGTTCTGACCCTACAAAAGCAATATATAAATAAAAATTCATAGGTTGCTGTGCATTTTCCTTTGCTACAGGCGTTTAAAGATATCCAATTTTGACAATTTTGTTCATTTTAAACCATTTTTGCCCAATTTTTTTCTATTTTCATGAAAAAAAATCAACTTAGAGTATTTAACTTTTTCTTATACTTTCTGATAAGTTTTATCTGGTAAAAATGATTATATCAAAATAAAAAAAAATCATATGTTTATGTGGATACAAAATAGTTTTGTCCCATTTTCATGTCTATTAGGGACATTTTTTGTCATTCCAAATTACCTAAAAATGCTCATTTTCTTATTTCTTGGAGATGATAGTTAGAATTTCATTTGTTTTGTGGTTTCTTATCACAAAATATTCTAAAGAAATGTTTTAGGAAGCAAAAATGAATGATTACTTCATATTTTTTTTTCATGAGATGACTTTTTCAATCCCAACTCCTATTTTTGAAAAATGAAACCTGATTCAAGGAACCAGCAATTTATAAAGGGCCTAAACTTTTTAATTGCTATTACTCCACAACTTCTTGTTAAAAATTCATGATTTTTTTACACAATTTTATGGTAAACATATATTTAAAAAATTCATTGCCATTGTTAATAAATTTTGAATTACTTTAAGTTGATTTCCAAACGAGATTTCAACAAAACTGAAACCTGACCAGAATACATCCTTAAGATGTCTTGATTTGTCTAAAACCCATTGAGCCACCTTTAGTTCTCTTGATTTGTCTGGAACCCATTGAGCCACCTTTAGATCTCTTGATTTATTTGGAACCTATTGAGCCACCTTTAGATCTCTTGATTTATCCAAAACCCATTGAGCCACCTTAAGATCTCTTGATTTGTCTGGGACTGACTGAGCTACCCTAAGATCTCTTGATTAATCCAGAACCCATTGAGCCACCTTTAGATCTCTTGATTTATCCAGAACCCATTGAGCCACCTTTAGATCTCTTGATTTATCCAGAACCCATTGAGCCACCTTTAGATCTCTTGATTTGTCTAAAACCCATTGAGCCACCTTAAGATCTCTTGATTTGTCTGGAACCCATTGAGCCACCTTTAGATCTCTTGATTTGTCTGGAACCCATTGAGCCACCTTTAGATCTCTTGATTTGTCTAAAACCCATTGAGCCACCTTTAGATCTCTTGATTTGTCTAAAACCCATTGAGCCACCTTTAGATCTCTTGATTTGTCTAAAACCCATTGAGCCACCTTAAGATCTCTTGATTTGTCTGGAACCCATTGAGCCACCTTTAGATCTCTTGATTTGTCTCGAACCCATTGAGCCACCTTTAGATCTCTTGATTTGTCTAAAACCCATTGAGCCACCTTTAGATCTCTTCTCTTGATTTGTACCCATTGAGGTACCTATAGATCTCTTGATTTGTCTGGAATGAAAGCCACCTTAAGATCTCTTGATATATTTGGAACCCATTATGCAACCTTTAGATCTTTTGATATGTCTGGAATTAGAGCCACCTTTAGATCTCTTGATTTATTTGGAACCCATTGAGCCACCTTTAGATCTCATGATTTGTTGTTTTCACCAATTGATGCATTGCACCCACCTACTACCTATCATTTTAGTGTTTGGTGGCATACAAGGCTGAAGCCAGTCTTCTCCATTGAGGTCTGTAGATTGTAATCTTTTCCTAGTTCTTTCCAGGTTTTCCCATCCTCTTTACTTCAGTGACTATGTTCCTTCTCTATATTTCTCTGGGTCTTCCTCTGCTTCTTTTCCATCTGCTGGTGTCCACTCAAGGGCTTTTGTCCCTCCTTATTTCATGGCCTTATAATCCATTTAAATTATCTCTGCTTGATGATGGTGATCCATTGTAAGCAAAGAGTTACTTTCTCATACAAATCCCCTATGCAAATCTCTTGTTTGTTAACAAATAATTAAGAAGTATTAATTAGTATTCCAACAGGTTAAACTATTAGCTTTTGAATCGTGTGATCTTGTATTGCCTAAATGGTTGTATAAGTACAATCAATAATTGATTACAAGCTTTCCTAACACAGGAAGCTGGCGTATATACTATCAAAGCTGCAAGGAAAAGTTTTATCATGCCATATTTGTAATGTTAGTGGGGCTCTAAAGGGGAGATATGGACTTATTATATGACAGTGGATCGACTGTGTGCAATTGTTACATAGAATATTCTGCTTGCTGTTTTCAGCTGTGAATTTTGTACAATGTTTACATAGAAAGCTGCTTGCTGTTTTCAGTTTTGGATTCTTAGATTGATGTTATGGATGTTGTCTCATGAAAACTTATTCCGCATCTCTTATTTTCTATTGTCTGTCTGTTTCATCATGTACAGAAAATTCAGAAATTTCACAAAAGGGCAATCTACTGACTAGCTAAGGGGGCCCACTTCTGTCAGGCTTCTATTTTTCTTTGTATCTAACCAAATTTTTCTGTCAAAAGGGGGGACACCCCCCCCCCCCTGTCCCACTTCATAGCATGGCATAGTAGGCTTCTTTAGGTTCTGCATTTTCATTCCAGCTTTCACCTTTTGCTTGCTTTCCCATGTTTTATGCACTAGTCACCTCCTGTTACAAGTTGGTTCATTTATCCTGTGTTCACCTCTTTTTAGAGCATTGGGTAATAGATAGTTGGCACAAAAGTGGAACAAGGCACTTGTTCATTTTTTACATGAAAAGTTTTTTCTTATCTTTAAATTTTGAACTTTTGAAATGTATCAATATCTTCATGTCCCAGCTGCCTGTCTTGGAGATTGGAGCAGTCACTGACTTTCCATAGTGACTTGGTAATCCATCATTGTCATTGACCTTCTGACAATCTTAGGAGTTCTCCTATTTGATTGATGATGCTTTGGATTTTATCCTAAAAAATACTGTTTGTTACCATGTTCAACCCTGCAGTTATATTTTATAGGATACAGTAGACCAGATGCAGCAGTGATAATATTACTTCACAGTCGGTTTGTCTGGCTGCTGATATAATTGGGTTTTGGAGAGAATTACATAATAAACAGTTGATATATGACAGAAATTAAAATCTCTAAAGTGTGCCCCAGCTGAGATTTTGACAAGAATTTAGAAACTTTAATCTGTATAATGGGTTCTGCATAACAAGATTATAATGTATACCCTGGGTATGTGTATAAATAGACAAGAACTTGGTTGATAGATGTTTCCTATAACTGGTCTCAGATTAAAGTACATGAGTCATTTTCTTGTTAGATGTCACAATTTTTTTTTTAACAAGTATTTTTGAAATGTCAGTTCAATCTTGTCAAGTTTTTGTTGTATTACCAACAGATGTTCACATCCAAATTGGAACTTTTGTAAGAAAAACTGAAATTTTCGCACATCTTTTTTCTGGGGATTTTAATTGCTGCTCTACTTTCTATCTATTGATATCAACATATTTGTGGTTGTTATTATTATTTGTGTACTGCAGAAAAACATTTCATAGTATGTTTGTGTTATTTTAGAGCCCTACATTGAAAAAGTGGCAGGAAGCCTTAAAGTTTTTCTTCGTCTGTCGGTCTGTCAACACATTTTTGTGGATGGTCAAACTCCAAAACTATAAGAGGTATAGATTTGAAGTTTGACACAGCAACTGGGTATCATTAGAGTCATAACATATCAAGGTTTTTGGAAAATCCATCAAATGATTATTTTTATGATTTTGAAAATTTTAGTATTTTTGCTGACAGGGCCTTTCCAACTCTCAGTATTCTAGTTCCTCATGCTGTGTATTTCTTTGAAACATTACAGAGTATGAGGGAAGAGAACAATTACATGTACATGTATTTGTTTTCTTGTCCCAATAATTGACATGAAACAAACAACAATCAATCTTGCAACATCTTTGCACAATTTTATTTTTTTTTTTACTTATCTTAACTTCATTTAAGAGTCACACATGTCATATTAAGTGAATCATAGCACCAAATGTGTGGTCCTCCCAGAGAAAAGATCTTTATTTCACACTGAGTTACACCATGTCTCTTTAAGTTTACAAATACCAAAACGCGGGTATAAACGGTTAATTTGGATATGCTATATATCGATATTTCAAGGAGTAACCTCTCATCAGTAGCATTTAAACCAAAACATTGGAAGGTCAAATTCCAAAACAGTTGAAAACGAAAGTACCCAAAACCAAAACGTTCGAACAAGGAAGCCAAATCCAGCACCGAGGATATCGACCATGTGCATTACAAGGAAAGAAACCTGGTGTTTTCATCAATTTTGAATTTAACAATCGGAAATTTCAGCGACAATATATTAGAAATTTTATGGTAATTCGTGTCAGACAAGTCTGACTACCAGGCTTGTGATTACCCTCGGGGACCTCTGGTCCACCAGCAGCGGTTATCACCCAGTGGTTTCAAATTTACAAATACCAAAACGCAGGTATAAACGGTTAATTTGGATATGCTATATATCGATATTTCAAGGAGTAACCTCTCATCAGTAGCATTTAAACCAAAACATTGGAAGGTCAAATTCCAAAACAGTTGAAAACGAAAAGTACCCAAAACCAAAACGTTCGAACAAGGAAGCCAAATCCAGCACCGAGGATATCAACCATGTGCATTACAAGGAAAGAAACCTGGTGTTTTCATCAATTTTGAATTTAACAATCAGAAATTTCAGCGACAATATATTAGAAATTTTATGGTAATTCGTGTCAGACAAGTCTGACTACCAGGCTTGTGATTACCCTTGGGGACCTCTGGTCCACCAGCAGCGGTTATCGCCCAGTGGTTTCAAAATTACAAATACCAAAACGCGGGTATAAACGGTTAATTTGGATATGCTATATATCGATATTTCAAGGAGTAACCTCTCATCAGTAGCATTTAAACCAAAACATTGGAAGGTCAAATTCCAAAACAGTTGAAAAGGAAAAGTACCCAAAACCAAAACGTTCGAACAAGGAAGCCAAATCCAGCACCGAGGATATCGACCATGTGCATTACAAGGAAAGAAACCTGGTGTTTTCATCAATTTTGAATTTAACAATCGGAAATTTCAGCGTTCTCTGTAATACATTTTGTGACTTCTTTCTTTTTGATGTTTTTGTCCCTATTGATGAAGTTTTCAAGACTTTGCTGACAAGTACCAGTGATGTGTCTGATTGCTGGTGTATAAGACAGAAGTGAATGAAGAAGAAGAAGAATGTTTTATTAACCAAAAGCATGGGCCCACAAGGGACATGATACAGAGCAATTAATAACAAGTAATATATAAGTTACATAGGAAGTATATAATTATCGCTTATATAATAGTATAGTATATATAAAATGTTTGAAGACAAGATGTCAGAACTTTACATGAAGTCCAAAAGTTTAATGTTAGATACCTTACAACCCAAATGGGGGGAGTGCTCAGGGTTTTGATGAACCCCTCTTTGGAGAAGTAGAATTGACTCACACTGATAACTTTGAAAATTGAAATTATAACCACATGCAATGAGCTGGTTCAGTAGCAGTGAAATAAAAAGATCCTTGTGATTTTTTGTATATGGAAAGGTTAAGGATTGTTGATGTTTTACAAGGTAGACCAGTACATAGATAAGAGATGAATACATATGACCTCTCTTTTACCTGGATATGGGCATTTCATTATTTATCATTATGTGTATTTAAATCCATGAATTTTGATGATATCATTTTACATTGTCAGTCGTACTTTTGAATGATGAAAAGACTTAAAAGTTTTTGTAGTTTAAATGTAATTTTAACCTTTTAAAATGGGTGTCATTTTTGCAGGTATCATTTTTAAATGTATAATAGAAACTCTAAATACTGGTATTAAATAGGAATTTTTTTTGAAAGAATTTTGATTAAAGATGAGTTGCTTTGAATTATAAAGTGTAAATGTTCAAGTTGTCTTCCATTATGTCATGTATTAGACCTTTATATTTGACTGGTTGGATTTGATTTTAGTCTTTGGGGTATTTTGTTTGCATTCTGGTTTTTTTTTTCAAAAGAATTATTAATGTATAATTCTTTTCCTTAGTAAAGGAAAATTACCTTTTTAAATGTGCAATGTATACAGTCCAATTTGCTGCTTAATTAATATACTGAAGTTGGAAAAAAAAAGAGTTTGAATAATAGAGATAATTTCTTAGTTGATTATGTTTTCACATACCCCCTATTTTTTGTCTAAGTATGAATTAACAAAGAAAATTTATGTAATGAAATAGTGTAACAGAAGACTCCATTCCTATTTTCAACCGTTCTTGGAGCCTCTTGTTATTCCTGTAATTTGAAGTTGATTCTGTTGAAAATCACTACACATATTGTTATTATTTCAGCTGAAGGACATATATAATTTCCTTGTATATTTTTTCCTTCCTATTCACTCCAGCGAAATATTTTATATAAGTGGAAAAATACTGATGTAACAAATATCCTGTCTATGGCCTCAATAAAGAGAAAAAATTAAATGCAATATTATCCGTGTATGTAATCAATCTGCATAACCAACATGCATATCTAAACTGTCTCAGTTAAAAAAAGGCATTTCAATATCAATGTAGTAAGAGAAATATATAATACACACTATTATTTTATCTGTAAGTTCAAAGTTGAAACGGTTTTTGTGTATATGGGGGTGGCTTTAAAACAGTTTGGATATACACATCAGTAGATGACATGTTTAGTTTGTTTTCTAAACAAATAGAGGTATGTGATTAATTAAGACATGTTAAATACAAACATTATATAGGGAAATGTTGTCTTTAATTAAATGATCAGGTTGATTCCTGCAGCTAGTCATTTTAATATTTCTTCGTAGCATGAGGTGATAAATGGATTTTTTCTGCTTCTAGATTTTCTGATCTATCTGTTGCTTTGATTAAATACTAGAAATGGCAGTATTTTCTGTCTGAAAACTCAGTGGTATTTGATCAACAAGTTGTATTTATATATAAGGTTGACATGACTAATTTTCATATGAAGTGTATGAACTATTATCAGAATTTTTAAGCTTGTTAAATGTCTTTTTGTGAATTAAGATCATAATATTTGTTAATAACCAGCCAAGTGTTAAAGTCTTTGTTTATAGATCAAAACCTTTTAAAGTCTTAATGTACAATGTTCGTATGAATGGTCCACTTAATTAAATTACTTTAAAATGTTTAACAATTCATATTTGTACTTGATGTGGAAAAGAGATAAAGTGGTATATTGAATAACACTACTGAGATCATTGAGTATGCCCCTGCACATGTCTATTATTATGACCAGTTGATGCCTGCCTTTTTGATTAATTTTCAATTTTGTGTTGTCTTGACTGAGTTTACCATTAGGATTCTTTTTGCCTTTTGATTTGTCATTTGTTAAACCAAGTTCTTGTGAATTTAAGTCAAAATAACATGAACTTATCTTTTGTTTTTGGGGGGTTTAGATTAAGCTTTTGCACATATTGATTAATCAAATATGTAAAGTTAAAGAATTTAACATCATTATCTTTCTATGAGATAACCAGGGACCTGTTCTGACATTCATTAGGGGGGGGGGTTCAGTTTGACATAAAGGGTACATCACATTTGTTGTACTGATTACTTCAGTGTTACATGTAAATGAAATATAAAAGTCTTCATTGTTTACTGTTTACTGACATGAATTTTATCAAATGCATAAAAAGGAATAAGAAAAGGAAGCGGCAGATAATTAAGAAAAAAAAAATGTGTATAGGGGGGTATCAAACCATAAAAAAACACTCCTTTGAAGTTGCCACTGACATACGTTTACATGTTTGTAGCAGAAATGTTATAGACCATGGTACCAGTATATATCTTGGGACACTTGTGTTTACAATGAGTTGTAGTTTGTGCTCCTGATTTGAAAAACACAAATATTTAATGTTATACAACACTATTTTTTCTTCTTCATGTGTTAACCATTTGTATTGTTATGTGCATCTGTCATGTCTGGAAATTTTTCATCTTAAGACTAGTTTTTATTTTACATAAATAGAAATTTTAAACATGTCATAGAATTTAGTTTTAATCTCACGAATTAACACATATATCCTTGTTTTTCATATAATTCATAATATTGAACAGTGTTCCTTTTGAATGAAAAACCTCTGGGGAAATGAATACCATTAAATTGAATTTTTTTTCTGTTGATGAGAATCAAATATGAATAAAAGCAGGAGGAGGGATAACATTCAAGTTAGCTCTGAGAAATGGAATTTTCCAGGAGACCAACTTCTGCTATGACTATACTTGTTAATGATGTTTTAATGAAATTGATGATTACATGATGAAAGTTTGATGAGATCGGTAATACTGAGATATTTTAAGCAGATGTATTTTCCTATCCAAACCTACCAGGAAGTTTGGAATACTTTGTTGCCATCCAAACAAAGTCCAATTACAAGTTCAAGTTACTTATTATAATTAAGGTGTCTCGATGGTACAAAATGAAAATACAAAGTTACAAAACGAATGATAATCCATAAATATATGAACATAAAAGTGTGCGTTTTGGGTGAACCTATATCACAGTCTTAACAGTAAATAATTCGAACCTCCAAAAAGTTCAAGTGAAAAATATCATTCCAACTTTTTTTCAAATTTTGATATAATAGAAAGTCACTTCTTCAGTTTATATGAGATCAATGTGAAATGATTGAAAAGCTGTAGCTTTCTGCTTTTGATTTACAACTGACTATTGAGTGATGAAGGTTTGAGTTACAACTGACTATGTGAATGATTCAAGGTTTCAGATACAATGGACTAAGTGACCGGTGTCTAAGAGATGGAGTGTTGAGTTGCCACTGACTATCTGACTGATGTCTAAGGGATGAAGTTATGAGCTACAACTGACTATCTGACTGATGTCTAAGGGATGAAGTTTTGAGTTACAACTGACTATTTGACTGATGTCTAAGGGATGAAGTTATGAGCTACAACTGACTATCTGACTGATGTCTAAGGGATGAAGTTTTGAGTTACAACTGACTATTTGACTGATGTCTAAGGGATGAAGTTATGAGCTACAACTGACTATCTGACTGATGTCTAAGGGATGAAGTTTTGAGTTACAACTGACTATTTGACTGATGTCTAAGGGATGAAGTTATGAGTTACAACTGACTATCTGACTGATGTCTAAGGGATGAAGTTTTGAGTTACAACTGACTATTTGACTGATGTCTAAGGGATGAAGTTTTGAGTTACAACTGACTATGTGACTGATGTCTAAGGGATGAAGTTTTGAGTTACAACTGACTATGTGACTGATGTCTAAGGGATGAAGTTTTGAGTTACAACTGACTATGTGACTGATGTCTAAGGGATGAAGTTTTGAGTTACAACTGACTATGTGACTGATGTCTAAGGGATGAAGTTTTGAGTTACAACTGACTATCTGACTGATGTCTAAGGGATGAAGTTTTGAGTTACAACTGACTATCTGACTGATGTCTAAGGAATGAAGTTATGAGTTACAACTGACTATCTGACTGATGTCTAAGGGATGAAGTTTTGAGTTACAACTGACTATTTGACTGATGTCTAAGGGATGAAGTTTTGAGTTACAACTGACTATCTGACTGATGTCTAAGGGATGAAGTTATGAGTTACAACTGACTATCTGACTGATGTCTAAGGGATGAAGTTTTGAGTTACAACTGACTATGTGAATGATGTCTATTGGATGAACTGAATATCTAAGGGACAAAGTTTTGACTGATGAACTGGCTTCTTAAGTGACCAAGTTTTGACTGATGAACTGACTTCTTAAGTGACCAAGTTTTGACTGATGAACTGACTTCATAAGTGACCAAGTTTTGACTGATGAACTGACTACCTAAGTGACGAAGTTTTTACTGATGAACTGGATACCTAAGTGACCAAGTTTTGACTGATGAACTGACTATCTAAGTGACCAAGTTTTGACTGATGAACTGACTACCTAAGTGATTAAGTTTTGACTGATGAACTGACTACTTAAGTGACAAAGTTTTGACTGATGAACTGACTCTTTAAGTGACCAAGTTTTGACTGATGACCTGATTACCTAAATGACCAAGTTTTGACTGATGAACTGACTTCTTAAGTGACCAAGTTTTGACTGATGAACTGACTATCTAAGTGACCAAGTTTTGACTGATAAACTGACTTCTTAAGTGACCAAGTTTTGACTGATGAACTGACTACTTAAGTGACCAAGTTTTGACTGATGAACTGACTGTCTAAGTGACCAAGTTTTGACTGATGAACTGACTTCTTAAGTGACCAAGTTTTGACTGATGAACTGACTATCTAAGTGACCAAGTTTTGACTGATGAACTGACTACTTAAGTGACCAAGTTTTGACTGATGAACTGACTTCACTGGTATAAACCCGATGACCGTAACTGCAGTTACGGTCATCCCAATATGGCGGTGCTTGATATAAGCAAAATAATTATATTGATTTTACAAAACTTTCAATGCGTAAAAAGCTCAAAAACGAATATACAAAAAAAGTATCAACATTATTGTCTTAGTCTGCCTTGTGAATATTTCAGTCAGGTGTTCGTGTTTCTCATAATTGGCGTTTAAAATTTTTGCCAGGATGAGTGTAACTGCAACGTTGTAATGACCGTAACTGGAAATATGGATGAGTGTAACTGGCATAGTCATTCAGAACATCAATCTGTAGAAATAAGTTTGATTTGCAAAATAAATGAAAAAGCTTTTTGTTAAATGTGTATTGGGGGCTTGGATAGTTAAAAAGAAGCCGGGTTCAGCTTTATTTTCTCATTGAAAGGTGACCATGGTCTAGGGTTAGCCACAAATTACAAAACATACGTTTCTATAAAAGCTTATGTGAGCTGTTAAGAAAAATATCAATTTCGGTTTTAAGGTAATCCAGCCTTTAGAATACCGGTATATAGAACTTGGAGTCATAAATGGCAGCTAAAGTGTTCATTTAAGGTTAATTTTCTATTGATTCTCGAGTGTTTGTGTTGTTGTTTTGGCAGATTCTATTTTTCATTCCCCGCTTTAGATAAAACAGCAATAACAGAGCGAAGAACACGATATGCAAGCAGTGGGTATGATGCAATTCCACTGAATCTTGAATAAAAAAGTTTTCTTAAATGTCAACGGATTTTTATGAGTGAGTGAGTTGGTGTTTTACGCCCTTTCAACGCTTAATAGGTTATTTTTAAAAAGGAGATGAACATGAAATGATGATGAAAAATGAAATATGGGGATGGGATAGGAAACAAGAAACAGTACTTTTGAAGAACCTCAGGAAAATGGAGAGAGTTGGGTAGGGGCGGAAATATAGCCAATGCGGTGCACTACTTGGCGGTCCACAAAGGGATCTTTTACGTGCATGAAGCGTGGCACTCTCCACACACGTTGACCCACTATGGTCAGCGGTCACGGTTTCCGTATTATAGACCTTACAACCTCCGCGGACGAAGGCCATTCTATTCAGCCACCTAGTGTACATGTACACACCTTTGTCTCTCTGTGGAATGAGCACTGACTCGACGTAAGAATTTCAAGACCCTTAGTCGCTTCTTACGACAAGCTAGGCACTGCTGCGGGCCCATTCGCCTCCCGTGCCCCGTATATGATAAATTATAAAATATGACGTTCCTCTCTCGTTTAAGAATCCTGCTGCAGGTCGCCATGTGGCAAAAAACATTGTGATTCCAACATGGAATGCTTGTATCCAGGGCAAGCGACTATCCATACTGGGCCCTAAACGTTTAGGGTTCGCCATTGTGGTCGTATCATGCTGCGCTCTGTGAAGCTTTTTATCCATAAAAATATTTTGAATCTCAATAAATATATATTTGATGCAAAAATATTTGTCAACAGAGCTTGATGAAAAAAAAATCGATAAAGGATTTCTGCTGTATACACTAGGTCAGTCCCTTACCAACTAACTAATCAAGATGTGGCATCAGCGCCTACAGGCCACGTTGAAGGCCACTGGCTGTTTTTTATTGTGGTTTTTAAAAATGTTTTCGCTCGTTTCTGTGGCATGTGTCGTGCACATATATTCCGGATCTCATTAAACATATATCATCGCATTCGGTACCATGATAATCATTTATTTGGCGTCAACAAGGAGGTGTTTAACGTGCATGAATTGTGGCACTATCCATAAACGTTGACCAACTATGGTCAGAGGTCAAGGTTTCAGTAATATAGACCTGCCAAACACTGCGGATGAGTGTTACCCTATTAAGCCATTAAGGATACACACTTTGGCCGCTCTGCTTGCTCAGCACCTACCTGATGATAGAATCTCAAGACCCATAGACGGTTCTCACAACAAGCTTGGCTCTGTTTCAGGCCTATTTGTCTCCCAGGCCATACGCGCCTTCATGTCTTATAAGTCTCTGTGATTATAATATAACATAATCATTATAAATTATATGTACACAAGCAGACAATCATGAATTATTCTAAATGAATGCCATTAAACTTGTTTAAAGCTTAGGGTAAACTCTAATTTAAAACTAGCATTCCCAATGTATTGTACCATAATGTTGCAGTTACGGTCATCTTATTTTCCAGTTACGGTCATCATAAGCTGCAGTTACACTCATCTGTTCAGATCTTTAAACGCTGTATCTGGCGATTTTTTCGCATGATAATGCATATCTTTTGATTCTTTTCGATGAACTAAAATTCACTGGCAGGCCATTGTTTTCAAAAACGCGCAACAAAAAGAAAAACTAAGAAAATTCTACTGTCCTGTTATACCTGGTTAACGGACTGTCACAGCGACTTTAACGGACCACAAAAACCGTGAAACACCTTTTAACGGACCATATTTCTCGATAAACGGTTAGGCCTCCTTGAATAGGGTAGCCATATTCAAGGAGGCCTAACCGTTTATCGAGAAATATGGTCCGTTAAAAGGTGTTTCACGGTTTTTGTGGTCCGTTAAAGTCGCCGTGACAGTCCGTTAACCAGGTATAATCGAGAAAAAACACTGAAGGTCAGTAATTAATTTGTTATATCATAATAAACACGCATATTATATTCATAAAAATTACATGTGTCAAAACGAAAATGAATGACTGTTCGATACGATTTGCATTTGTGTAAAAATAGTTCTATAAAACTTCATAAAATGAAAAGGCGTGTGGCTCCTTAGTATTTTAAAGGTCGCAAATGTAAACATGTTTACCTCATTTTTATCATTTTTTCTTTTTAAATAACAAAAAATATGTTTTGGTTGATATCCATAGAAAGTACAATAATGTATCAACATTCTGTTTAATTTTCAATGCTCTATGTTATATAATAATTTTGTAATAGGGGAAAAGTTATAAAATATGGTCCGTTAAGGGCTGATGACATATTATTTTGTCCGTTAAGTTGGTCCGTTAAGTGCCTGTGACAAAATATTATGACGTTAAATAACATAAATTGATAGAAGATTAAAATAGTTTTGTTTGATATGACATATCATAATTTTACTATATTAAAGGACTGAACGCTTGTATACAGAAGAAAAGACAAAATTCATGTGGATTTATCGAAACTAAAATACATACATTAGAATATGCACCATTGTCAAAAGGCTTTACTTGTAACACCATTCTAGATCATTCTACGAAACAACGGTATTGAAAACGTACAATACATGTGTATATGATATATCACACGGCAGAACCATTAAGACGAGAAATAATGTTGACGGACGGGACATAGACGTAAAATCCTTGAAACGGATTAAAACACAGGTAAAATACACAATTTGGGATGGATATAGTCAGAAAAGGTAAGACATTCTATTTGTTTACAAATAATAATAGAAAAACTGAAGCGTACAGTATAAAGAAAAATGAACTAGCTAAATATTTATGTTTGAAACATTGAAATCGGCCATCTAGTTTTCGAGAACATTAACAAACCAATAGCCTACCCTCGTACTATAGCACACTTTCAATACGAGCAACGTGTAGCAAAAACCACTTTTTTTATGTTTTTTAAAAGTTTTGTGCTCTTTTAATGATTTTTTAAATTGAATAGGCTGTTCATCAATTTATTCACGAAGCCATGGACTGCAAAGCATGTCACTGTACAAGAAAAAGGGGTACATGCAAATAATCTACGTTACGGGCGAATACACGCATGATTTATAATGTCTTAACTGCAAACGACAGTCTGAGTTAAAAATAAAAATGAATCAATATCAGTTCTGGTGCCGCCAGGTGGATGCAACAACCTTCTCCATTCTTGTAATTGTAAGATGGCTATTGGTGTGTTCGTTCGTATGAAGCTTCATGTACGTAATGGTTTTAGTTATGTCAAAAGCTGCAGAACCATATACATGTATCTTAAAGGTCAGGGGTATGTACATCTGTAATGGTTGTCAGCATGACTTAATACATTGCTACATAAATGACTCAAGTTAAAGTTTTTTTGATGGTTCAAATGTCTTCATCTGCAAGTGAAATGGCTAATCATGATTTAAGATTGGATAGAAAATAAATAATTTTGCGTTTTCTGTTTATTTGGATAAGTCGTCAATCGTACATGTATCCAAAGTGTTACTAATGTGTGTTATGTAGGTCACCTGTTTGTTCCATTTGTCGTGAATAACAATATTATGCATCTGCACTAACATAAATTCATCTTGACTTACATTTTCAGCATGTATAACTCTGTCCATAGCTAAGAATCTGCAAGTGGTAGAGAGTCGCCCTAAAGTTTTCAAGTTGTCCGTCCGTCCTATTGCTCGTCTACAACTTGTGAAAAATATACCTTAAACTAAAAGCTTCTTACAATACAGTTCTGTACAGTTTGAAAAACTTATATAATTTGGATAGATTTTGAAAACGGGCTTTGTGAACACTTTAACGCCAAAACTATTTACAATATCCTTCTGATAAAATTGCAGGGTAGGTTCAGTGTAGCATGTCAGGATTAGTATATTAAAACATATTTCATGCAAATCCATAAAATTTGTTTGAAAAAAAAAAGTTCATAGAAAATCACGGATTTTCAAATTGGACTTAGTGAACAATAACTGAAAAACAACTTTTTAGTAATACCGTTCTGAAAACACTTAGATGTTTGCCGACGGGACCCTTCCAGACTTTGGCAGTATTTTAGACTTTAATATAACGGGCAAGAGGATTTGCTGTTATGTGCGACTGCTTCATGTCCATGTTAATATTAAATATAACAGTTTAAGAAATAAATGCAATTATCTGGATTGAAAAAAAAGTTGGGTTCCACTGGTAAAAGCTAAAGTAAATCTGTGTAAAACACACATTTATTATAAATATCCGTTATTTTAGCTACATGAATGAAGGAGGTTTTGGTGCATTTAAACCAAGTTCAACCATATTTTTAAAGGCCTGTTCTAAATCAAGACCATTGCGATCTCTTATTTCTCCGGTGTGTCTGCGTTGTTTTGTTTTTCCAGTTCCACGTTTCAGATTGATTCTTCAAGTTCGGTCGTTTTGTTATTACCTTTTATTATATTTGAATTATTTGTTGGGATTAAGTTGTTGTTTTAAACTTTGTAATATGCATTACAGAATTTATTCCCCGTCTGAACGCTGACATTTTGATGTTGTGGTAAATAGAGCATTAGGTAAAATAGTTTTTTCCAATGATTTTTGATGTTTTGTGTTTACTATGAATTCTTAATATTAACGATGACATTATGTATTACTTTTTGCAGTCAACATAACAAGAGTGACCTGTCTTGTATTTGTATCATCAGAACACTGTCAAATTATGTACCTCTTAATTGTATTTCAGTTACACCTGTTGACTGCAACGCAATTATTTTGCATGTATCGGTCCGTTACCAAGTTTTATTGCATGTATTAAGAGTCATTTTGTTATGCTTGAAATATATAAAAAATATTGAACGTTATAATTGGATATTGATATTTCCATTAAAACAAAACTTTATTAACTTCTTTTACTTATATAGAAGCATAACTTGCCAGATTATTACTCTATACAGGCCTGTTTATATTAACCAGTTTGAATTGTCCGTGTCAATGTAATCAAATCGAGCACACCGTTCGTGAATGATTTTAAAAAATACCATTGTGTTCGACAAACAGAAATTAAATCCTTATACAATATGTTCTTGTTCATATACTGGGCATGTTTTTAAAGTTTGTTTCATTCATATTTTTTATATTTTCGAGATTAAAAGTTGAAAATTGACATAAACCGTGAAAAAATTGCATGTATCGTCCGTTAACAATGTTTTTCTCCATAATGGTTCTGCCGTGTGTATATGAAAGAAGCAATAAGCTACTAATTATTAATAAATATAATGAAAACGGTTCAATACAGTCTGTTTTGGTTATTTATTTTAGGCAATGAAAAGAAAAAAAGAACAAAAACTATGGAAATACAAAATTTACATGTAAATGGAGAAAATATCTTAATATGAAGGGATTTGTACCATAGACACATTTTTGGAACTTTAGGCCGTACTGATATTTTTGTATAGTGTATTATGTTTCTTAGTTGTGCATGGTTGTTGATGTACGTATATATTTTTCAACATTTTATTTCAAAATTTTCATTAATTTATTGTTTTGTGGTTTTTTTATCTACCACACTACATCTAACTTATTATTTTAGTTTTTAATCAAGAGCATAGTATTTGCACTAAATATATATCTATATTTTTTTCAATATCTCTCCTCAGCTGTCGCTTTTTATAATTTTTTCATAAATAAATGTAACACTATATTATTCTATTTGTATCATACATGGAAGTATATCCAAATAAAATACATTTAAATAAAATTGATAATTGTGTTCAGATTTATTTCCATTGCCACAAACTCGTGTAAATATTTTAGGCATTTATATTATATTAAAAATAATACAATAATTCTGGGAAACCAATCATTAGAATCTTCTGAAAAAGATATCATCGATTTTGCCAATTTTAATAATTGGGATTCGCTATATTAAGGTTTATTTCCATCAGACCTGCATTTTCAAAATGTGAGACATGCATCATTAACGGACCAAAAAAGTGTCACGTGCCTCTTAACGGACCATGTTTCTCAAAGTAATACCAATTTTGGCATTTTTGTCCCAATATTAATATTTTGGTCCAGAAAATCCTTCTCTTATGCTTTTTATTATGCAAGTAGCACAAGACTTACTACAAAAAAATGTTTCAATGACGAAAATAACGTATTTTAATGCATTTTTCGTCATTATAAGGACACATTTTTGCAGAGGGTAGGTCTCCGCCTTTCCGTTTTGGGAAGAAGTGTCAAATCAAATCAAAATGGTTTTTGCGGGAAGTTTTTCGTGAATAACAACCATTTGGACACATCTATCACAAGTTTCACTTATTTACTGTATTTTAGCCTCAGAGTTAATTTCGTAAAAATAAATGAAATTTTTGTTCATAAAACTACTTAACGGACTGCCTCGTGCAACATATAACGGACAAAACCGTAATGTTAACCTATGGTAGAAACATGTAACGGACAAAATGCCTCGATAAACGGTTAGGCCTCCTTGATATTGGGATGAACGTAACTGCAGTTACGGTCATCGGGTTTATACCAGTGCTGACTTCTTAAGTGGCCAAGTTTTGACTGAAAAACTGACTACCTAAGGGACAAAGGGAGTTGTTGGGTTGGTAGATCTGCTTTTATTGTTGTTGAAGCAAGAAACATATACATGACAAATATTTCATTCTTTTAATATTGGTTACTTTACATATTTGTTCTGTTATAGAAAATACCTGATTCCACAGTAGTATATATAAGTTGACAATCCACAGAATGTGAACCATAAGTCCTTAAAAGTTCTTCAAATATTTAAGGTTCCATTTATCATCTAAGTTGTACATGAAGCAAATACCTAAAAATAGAAAAAAATGTTAACACATGACATATTGAAGAAAATTATCTACATTTAAAGAATAGGTTATTTTGTTATTACCTTTTGTTGTTTTTTTTACCGGTTATTATTATTTTTCCTTTGAGGAAAAAAATCAACTTTTTGAACATTTTTCCTCATTACCATATTTTTTCTTCCTTTAAGGATATATAAGCAGCTTTTTACATGTATTTTTGTTGGGGTTAATTGATTGAATGGAAGCCAGATGTGACCAGGTTTTGGAATTTTTTACACAGATGTGCATACCTGAAATATTTGTTACTTTAAAACTTTTGTGGAGATGGAAGAACCAATTATGTATCTGCCTAATTTATTACAGGACTATGAAAGACTTGTAAGCATAATTTTATATTCAATTGTTTATCTGCTTTGAAAATTTGTGTTTATAGAAATATTGAGAATCTCTGTAAAATTGTTTTTGAAATAGGACTGTAAAACAGATTAAAATATCAGGATCTTTTTTTCATGTCAATTATCATGGTATCACTATGGGTAATAAGATTAAAAGACAGCCAAATGCATTTTCCTTTGAACTTATTATTAAACCAAAATCATTCATGTAGAAAAAGTAGGGTGAATTGAAGGAGACACAACTTTCCTTAACTAATTTCCACTGGCAGAATAGCAATTAAAAAGAGCATATTTAATATTAATCTCAGGTCCATTGTTAAGATGGTCTGACCAATTCTTTAATCACAGCCATGTATATAATACCTAAGCAAAATATAGTTTTGAAGATGTTGAGGTCAAGCTCCTAGAAGCCACTAGCTCTCTTGTAGAACCAGGATGTCAAGCCTGAGGTCGGTTTCTTGGTTGTTGTTAATAAGCCTAGAAAGAGACAAATATCTGTTTTACTTCCTGCTTTTTCCAATAACAGAAAGAACAATGTCATATCATTGCAAATGATATCAGCTTGACTTTTGTTATATTTCCCCAATCCTTAAAGCAATTTTATGTATAAAACTGTTATAAAATCAAAGAAATTCTTTCCTTTGGTGAAAAATTTTCTGGATAACTTTCTAAAGATTGTCTTGTAACTTTATATACATTTTATTTCTGACTTTATGATGACCAAAAAAAAAAACCAAAACAAATTTTTAAACTTATAAAAATCTGAATATTTTATATTTTGCAGAAACATATTTAATCAAAGAAGGGCATTTTATTTCATGTAATATCATACACTATATGAACATGTTATAAAAGTCAACTATTCTGTAAAAACAAACAGAAAATAAATGTTCATTCATGTACAGACGACATAAATTATAAAAACTTGTGTATTAGGTATAATTTGCTGTAATATTTACGATAAAAAGGTGACAATGTTGGTATAGCCGTGGGTTATATGTTGGTTGTCTCTCAGGTCACGGTAAGGTGACTATGTTTTGAGATTCTCCCCCTTACTGTGTCTAACCCAACACTTTAAATAGCCCAAATTTGATGATAGTGTCCTCTCTTATTATAGTTCTATTCATTCTTAGTGACATATAACAATATGGCTTGTCTTGTCAGGTTTAAATTAGAGACGAGTTTTTAAATGTGATCAATACAACAAGTGGCTCACGTTTCAGGTGTACCGAAGGTTTATTCAGTGTTTAATATATCAGATTTTCTTTGGAACTATTTTTTTGACATTTGTTATGAAGTTTCTTTCTCATGATATATTGTGATATAGAAGTAGAGGCTGGATAAATAAGAGGTATGTCTTACATTCAGACCAGTACCGTTAACTAAGTCAAATCAATATGATTAGCTTGTCTAATAGGCATGTCTAGGTTGAATAGCTTATTTCTTAGGAATTTCATGGGGACACATGTACAAAATCGGGCTAACCAAACTTGTATAAAACTTATATACTGACATTATTATTGTACCTATCATTTACCTTAGACTTTGCTGTATCAATGAGTAGCACCAAGTCTGAGCTTTTTCTGAAAATGTAAAATTATATATAGTTATAAGTCAATGTGTGTGTGTTTGGGTTTAATGCCCAGTTTGTCACACCTGGGCCATGTTATTAGTCTGAACTTACTCTAGATCCAGACAATATAGCAACAAACTAGCAGAAACATAAAGGAAATTTATGTGAAATCAACTTACATGATTTGGTGTCTCTGTAGGGCTGAACATGGTGTATCTGGGTACTGTTACTCAATACGGATGGAAAGTTGGGCTTTATGCATGTTGACATTTTTCATTAAAGTCAATTGCGGTAACTAGTTGTTTGTACACCATTATTTTTTAGAAAAAGACGACTTGATGTTTGCCTGGCCAGTGGTCACTTCGGAACGGTTTGTAATCAAGTTGAGTGGTACTTCTTGTAGTGTCTCCATGTTCACAGTTTATACTTGAAATGCTTTGGAATGAAGCTTCATTTTATTTTTAAGCCCATATGACTCAGTATTTCCAGTTCACAGAAAACTAAATTGACAATTCATTTGTGTCTTCCATGGTAGATCCAAATCTACTCTGCATTAATTTGTTTATGTGTATGCAATGAATATTCTTTTTGTCTTCTACTATAAATATTTACAATGTTAAGCACACTCAGTCAACCTCATGTCAGGGTAGATAAATGTGTTCGATTGATAAGGGAATCATTTACAAAATAAATTTAATTTTAAGATAAACAGACACATCTTGATTTTTTTTTTAAATCTAAAACTGTAGCTAAACACTTGGTTAGCCTGATCTAGGATATCTGATTAATTGCCTGAGAGTTGATGAAATCTGGGTTCAATGTAAAATTTAAAGTTTACAAATACTCTGCAAGTTTACAAACTGAGTATTTGAATAAGTTGTAAAATTCATGTAATTCATGTATGTACTCAGCTATTATTTTGTTGAGAAATTATAAGTAAGTTAAGTAAACGTTTACTTATTATTTCTCAAAAAATTGTAAGTAAAAATATGAGAAACATGTAGTTTCTGCAACTAAAAAATGAAGACATATAGTTAACACTTTATTTAGTTTGCCTGTCTTTTATTGTTATTAGAAATTTTTTCTATAAACTGAGGAGGCTTTTGAGACAATATCTATGTTGTACTGGTTGATCCCATGGTAATCTAGTTATTGCCTACAAATATGTGATAAGTAAATATATTGCAGAATATAGTTATAAAAAAGTAATCTAATAGTCCTCTCTGATCTGTACATCAAAATGGCCATTATAAAATGTTGGCCAAGAAAAAAAAAATCCTAAAGAGCTTAAGTATCTGACAAAATCCTTTTCTGTTACTTTACACCATATGATTATGTGTTATTTATGAGGATTTTCCTTAGAGTAGGATGATTTACATACATATAAAAATGATTTCTTGTCAATATAAATAACGATTTTACACCTATTGGTGTAATTTATGCCAATATACCTGTTTGGAAGTTGAAACATTTAAACAGGTGAACCTAATATTTAATACAAAAACACACAAATCTGAGGAAACAACATTGAAGTGTTGGTCTGTTAAAAACATATTTTTATGTCTCTTTTACATCATGTTATTAGCATTAAAGTTAACAAATATGTGACAAAATGATTATGCATGTTATCTCCTATTAATGATATAAATAATATGTTCTTGGACTATTTTGAAAGGAAAATACCCCATCCCCCAAAGTTGGACCTTTTCTATTTACAGTAATGAATGTGTTTTGGTTTATACAATAGACACATTTGATAAAAATGTACCTATTGTAAACTAGTTAACAAAGTACTTGATAAAAATTTCCTAGTCCTGTGAATTGTTTGATAAACTCTCATCTCTGAAGAACACTTAGGACACTTCAGAACTATAAGAAGTCATAAAGGTGTCTTTATTATATATTCAATAAGCCAAATAAATTTGTAGCCAGTGATATAACCAATTCATATGGTGTACTTTGTATGATTTTATAAGCGAGGGGGTCCTTCAAAAATTCATATTATTGCCTCTTCTAACCTTTGCTTTCTGTTTTCTATTGTGAATTTTGGGCCAGTTGTCATGAACATCTAGAACTTAATGTGACCACTTTACATACCTTGTGTTCATGTACTCTCTGTGTGGCTGTGGTTTAAAGTTCTTCTCTGGACAACTGTAAAAAAATAAAGTTTTTTTTTTTAAACTTGGTGACAGAACATTAACCTTTGGTGTCTGTCTGTCTTTCTGTCTGTTTGGCACATTTTTGTATCTCTACTACTCTTTCAATTTTTTTCTTTGGAATCTTTTTTAAAAATAAAGGTGTGAACTGCCTCCTTGTATTTTTATCTCATAGATTAATAAAACATTGGAGATTATGTGGTTCTGATGGCCATCCATGGACTTTGTTGACGACTTTGTGACTCGCAGATTTCCATGGATTCTGACTTTGTGACTCTCAGATTTTCTCTATAGTTCAGTAAATTATAGACAAGAAAGAAAAACAGAAATTTTTAAGTATTTGATTGATATTTTCAGTATTCGATGTATTTTTGGAAAGAAATAGAATAAAAAATAATTAGTTTTTGCAATATTTACAATCAAGAACAATATATGCCATTTTGCTTTGATTTAGATCTAGTTAAATATCAGTGTTAAATTTACAATTCCATCAAAATTTGTTTTTGTTATTCTTTAATCAGCCAAACCCCTTTTCTTTGCTTTGATTTGATTTTTGTCACAAGGCTGAATTTGACGACAAAATTATATCCTTTAATGTAATAGGTCTGTATTGATCTGAGCAATGTGTTTAGACCTCAATTTTGTATGTCTTCACTCAGGTGAACAACATTTAATGTCTCTAATGTCATTTGCATATATTTCTTTATTTATCCACAACATGGATATTTGTCAAAGTGTTTGGGTTTTCTGTGTAGACTTAAGATATAGGGACATGATTGTCTACAAAGTAACTGAAGAATGTTTCAGTACTGGTATATAATTCATATATCTCATTGACCTGGGACTCAGCTGTTCAAAGCTGGAGACTTTTGAGAAAGTCAGAAATATTGGCAATAATAATTTTAATGATTTTTTAATGTCTTTTGTGAAATGTTAAGCTGTTTTGGCCTATATGTCTTTGTCCTTGGAACATTAAGTTTACCTAAACAATTAAGTTGATTTCCCATCAAAATTCTTCTATTCATCTGCAAATTTAAGTAAAGAGCAAAGAAAACTTTACTTATGCTTTCATTATTCTTGGCCATTTTTCTCTTTTCATGTGCCTAGGACTTCAACATTTTGCTTGTTTGCTTCTTTTGCCCTTTTCACACTTGCTGGCTGACTTAGCAGAATTGATGTTTGACTTGAAATTCAAGGCTTCAGCCTACAGACAGGTTACTGAACTCCTACCTTTAAAACACTGGCATTTGGTTTGCACATGTGAATATTGTCTGTAAGGGTCATTCTGTTTTATGAGACTAAGCTGACCAGCAGGCACAATAGGCACAATGGCTAAAATGGTAAGAAAATAGAAGTTAAAACTGAATATATCTATTGGTCTAGTTTAAGACTTTTGTTGTTCTTTAGATTATGATAAGAATAAATGTCTTGCTCTGAAATTTAAAGTAAACTAATGAGACTTTTCATTTCTTTTTGCATGGTTTTTATTTTTATGGACTTTGTGGTCATCCATATTGAATTCAAGCATCTACTTTTTTTTTAATCAAACACAGAAAACAACATACATGTAGGGGAAAAATATGATAAAAAAAGTACATTATTGGAATCCTGGATTAAAATTAAAAAATTTCTTGGTGTCATGCTTTTTATATGACTTTTACCTTTGAAACATTGACATTTGAAACATTTCTACTGAGTGGGGACATAGTGTGAAACATCTAGCTGTGAATTGGACATATAGATCATAGTGTCTTTGACTATGGCTGAAATGGTAAGGTTTTTTTTGTTGTATTTTTTATTGGCTTGCAAAATAACACAGAATTATTCTACAGTCAAGTTTTCAACGTCATGTACTTTGAAATAATCCTTGCATTACTTTAATGTGTACATGTATTCCAATGTTTGAAAAAAGGTTAGCTGTGGTTCTTAATGGTCATTTTAGAAATTTTCTGTTTTGGCAGACCATTTATAATGTTCCACCAAATAAATTAAATAAAAAAAATAAAGTATCTTAAAGAACTAAGAACCTAATGTTGTTACAAAGAGGAATATTTATGCATTTATCACTGAAATCATCTTATGACAAACAGGTTGGGTGTTTGATATGCTTGGGTATTGCACAAAAATAAAACTTTAAATATTTCATTCTCAATGAAGTTTACTTTTGTTTCTTCTTTGCTTTGACATTTATGGAAAGTCTCTTTAAATGCCATTAACTAGAGAGAGAAATATGCAATGATGCTGCAGAAATAATGAGATTGAGAGATAAAAAATGGAATTGAATGTTAATAAATTTTTGTGTTAATTTTTGTGCTTTGTCTGGTATAATTGATAGGGGGAACGTTGGGCTCAAAAAACTTGTTTAAACCCACCACGACTTAAAAGGTGCCTGTCCTAAGCCAGGTATCTTTGACCAAGCATTTGTCTTTTTGATGCTTTAAGGGGGGTCTATCTGTAACTATTTCGGGACTAGATTTGAATTACATGCATTTTATTTAGACCTTGGGCCGATTCCAGAACAGCGAGTAGTGCCTACTGGCCTTGTTGAAGGCTTCTTGCAGTTTTCCATTGTGTTTTTCTAAACTACTGCTTTCAATGTGAGCTGTGTTCCGTACACTTATTCCACATCTCATTATTTTCTATTTTTATATAGCTGGTTGATGGGAATATTTGAAAATAAGAGGTCAGAAGTGATTTTGAGGGGTGTTTCTTGGGACGATTTACCTACATGACAGTAAGGACTAATAATAACCCAAACCCCACTTCAAAATCAACCAAAAATTACATTTTAATAACCCTAAACCAAGGGACATAATTCATAGTTCTATAACACGACAAAGAATCCAATATTATTGAAATACAACAAAG
Source organism: Arcuatula senhousia (assembly GCA_963971305.1). NCBI lineage: Eukaryota > Metazoa > Mollusca > Bivalvia > Mytilida > Mytilidae > Arcuatula > Arcuatula senhousia. The sequence goes on along the minus strand of OZ020305.1, from coordinate 68,999,152 downwards.
GTGATATAAGCGACACTTCTACAGGTGTTGCATATTAATATTCATTTCATATTAGCTTTGATTGAAAAAAATCGCTGGATTGTGTGATGATTCCATGTCTCTTGGTACAAATCTTCAGGTAAGAAAATCTAAAATTGTGGCTTTGGTCTGACAATGAAAATTTCTTTCATGAGAATTTTTGTATCATTAACAACACAAAAAGAAGAATCATACTTGATATCATTATGATATTTCATTATATGAATTTTCTTTTTATATATTTTTTTCTACAAAGTAAAACTTATGAGGCTGCTACAAAAGTCCACTTTCATGTACATATTCTTTCTCTGACATTGTGTTATTTATAAGTAACAAGCTGCAGAGTTAGCGAAGGGATTATAACTTGTTTCTCAATCCAATTTTATAGTAAACAAGTCAGTTAAAAGTAGCATTCCTTAGTTAATCTGTACTGATGCAGTACCAAAAAAGAAATTATCCAAAATCAAGACCAAAATACTGAATATCTAAGTACAATGTATTACTTTTTAAAAAGTTTTATTGTTATATTGCAATAAATCTAAAAAAAACCAACTGCAGATTACATGTATATATCTGATGTTTGTCAAAGCCCATTGTGTGTTGGTAATTGTGTTATATGAATTATATTAACATTGTGAGAAGGCTGATTGCTGTTTTCAGTAGCAAATTTAAAAATATATATTGTGTTTTGGGTCTCATTCTGCTCCATTTTTGGCCGGATTTCACAGAGTGAAAAATCTGGGTTATAAAATGGTGAAAGGCAGGCGAGTGGGGAAGAAAATTTGTTAAAGTTTTCTCAGCAATTCCTAATCACAGCCACTTGATATTTGGTATACAGCATCAGGGTGGGGTCCCAGAACATGGGGTACAATTTCAGGTATGTCACTCACCTACTTCCTGTTTAACAAAATCCAGCCATTTTTGACTGACAGAATTTTTCTCAATTATTCTAGCACATGCAAAGTTTACAAAAACAAATAATGGGTATAAAAACAGTCATTAGAACTGAGGATGGAAGTTTCAAAAGTCATTTAATATGTTATTTGCCTTTTTAGCTCACCTGGACCGAAGGTCCATGTGAGCTATTGCCATCACTTGGCGTCCGTCGTCGTCGTCTGTCGTCCGTTAACAATTGTTCAAAAATCTTCTCCTCTGAAACTACTGAACAGAATTTAATGAAACTTGGTATGAATGATCCTTAGGGTGTCCTGCACCAAACTTGTGTTTCGATTTTTGATCCGTCAAAAAACATGGCCACCGTTACTAAAAATAGACCAGGGGGGTCAAACTACTGTTTTTGGCTTGTAAATCAAAAAGTATAAGAGATAGATGAAATCTTATGCCACGCTACTGCTTCAGCATCAAAAGTTCTACAAAAGTCTTCAATTAATCGAAGCTGTCAGATGATCCCTTATAGGGGTTACAGCCCCTGAAAGGTGAAAAATAGCATTTTTTCATGTTTTTGGCTTATAGAATGAAAACTATTGCAGATAGAGAAAAGCTGTTGCTTGCCTAAATGTTCAGCTCACTTAGCTCTACAAAAGTCTTCATAGGGTCGAAGTTGTCAGATGACCCCTTATAGGGGTTACAGCCCCTAAAAGGCGAAAAATAGTGTTTTTTGCCTATAGAATGAAAACTTTTGCAGATAGGGAAAAGCTGTTGCTTGCTTAAATGTTCAGCTCATACAGCTCTTCAAAAGTCTTCATATGGTCAAAGTTGTCAGATGACCCCTTATAGGGGTTACAGCCCCTTACAGGCAAAAAATAGTGTTTTTGGTCTATGGAATGAAAACTATTGCAGATAGAGAAAAGCTGTTGCTTGTTTAAATGTTCAGCTCATTTAGCTCTACAAAAGTCTCATTAGGGTCGAAGTTGTCAGATGACCCCTTATAGGGGTTACAGCCCTTAAAAGGCGATAAATGGTGTTTTTTGCCTACAGAATGAAAACTATTGCAGAAAGGGAAAAGCTGTTAATTGCTTAAATGTTCAGCTCATTCAGCTATACATAAGTCTTCATAGGGTCGAAGTTGTCAGATGACCCCTTATAGGGGTTACAGACCCTTAAAGGCGGAAAAAGGTGTTTTTAGCCTATAGAATGAAAACTATAGCAGATAGAGAAAAGTTGTTGCTTGCTAAATTGTTCAGCTCATTTAGCTCTACAAAAATCTCCATAGGGTCAGATGACCCCTTATAGGGGTTACAGCCCCTTAAAGACGAAAAATAGTGTTTTTGGTCTATAGAATGAAAACTATTGCAGATAGAGAAAAGCTTTTGCTTGCTTAAATGTTCAGCTTATTTAGCTCTACAAAGTTTTTCATAGGGTTGACATCAAGACCAGGTGAGCGATTTAGGCTCCTGGGAGCCTCTTGTTTACTTATACAATGTATAGCATATTATATCATGTTCTTGTAGTCATCTTATATTTGCTTTCTTATTTGTATATTATGTCTTTGTCACAAACTGTACATATGTTTAATGACAAATAAAAGTTTCGTTATTGGTGGCTATGTAAATGCCATGTTAGACCTATTGTTTTGACAAAATTTGGTAATCCTTATCAAAGTTGCCAATAGTTTGCTGTTCAGGTTCAGCTGAGTTCTGATACATGTACTAGGATGTTGTTTTCCCCATTGTTTGAGACTAATGTACTGTTAATGAGTCAGATTAAACAAGGAATTGTACCCAGATAACTCTGGTACAACACTTCTCTATCTTGTGGTTCATCCCAAACATTATCGCTGCAATATTTTGGCAAGAATAACTGGAATTGTTAATTGATAAATCGGAGTGATATCTAATGTTTTATAAACTTGGTGAACTTTTCTTGTGTAATCTTGCAAAATTTCTTTGAAAACAATTATTTTGAAACAATTTCTGTAATGCTAGTAGGTGTTTTTAGAAAAAACAGGTTTATATTTGAAATTAATTTACAAAATAAAGCATGAACAAGGTTAACAGATCTAAATAACTACAATGTATTGTGTTTGGAATAAAAAAAAAATATTTGTTGTGAGGATTGACCCCATTAGTTTTACTGTCTGGACTGTCTGTATTTTCTGACTGAGCTGTCATTTTGATTTAGCCTTTTTAATACATAGTGAAATAATGGAGTTTTCATATTTGTTCTAGAGTCAGTTTGTTTTATCTGTCTGTTCCAACCAGCAAGTGGTCTTAAAAACGTTAAAGTTCTTTATTTCATTGTTTTGTTATTTTGACTTTGTACATACATCTCTGAGTTTTACTGCAGGCAAGGAATCAGACGGGGGCGCATTGGGTGTGGGCCCCCTATAAAAGAAATACTGTGAAAGTATTAATATTTGTTGGGTACCAATTTTCATGGTTTTCGTGGGTCAGGCAAACCACAATCAGATAATTAAACATTGATTTTGATAGAATCCAAGAAAACGCAATTTACTCCCAATCTACGAAAATTGATACCCACAAATTTTAGTACTTTCACAGTTATATAATCTTGATTGTCTCAAATATTATACCCCTTGATTTTTCATGTATTTTCTTAGTGCCCCCCCCCCCTTATAACATCAAATCCTGGAGTATTGAATTTTCTTTTCATGCCAAGGTATAATAGATATTGTAACCATTAGCTAATGATTTAATTCTGAAGTCAAGGATCAACACTTATACTTAATACTGGGTTTTTTAATAAGTTGCATTTGAACATAGCTGATATTGTTAAAATTTCCACTACTACAAGATTATGTGACCCACTGTACATTAATCAAATCCATAACATTAACCAGCTTGGATTTAGTGTTTGAATTTCGTACAAAAAATTTGGATGACAAACTTACTACTTAAACGTAAATGTTGTATATACCTATGGGTGTCTTTACTTTTGTTGAGTTACAGGTGAAAAATAAGAAATAGTTTTATCCTTGGTATCGGATTATTCATTGTAATATTTGTCACCTTTGACAGTCTGTCTTTTGTAAAGTAACCCTAAACTTTAAATGGGCGGTTTGTCAGATGGGCTTATCTGATGATAGGTACATTGTCCTCGTCACCATTCTACAGATAAAATATCAGTCCATAAAAATATTGTCAGGAAACATGTCTCTCCTACAGTATTGTTATTATGGGTTTTCTCAAACCAAACATACTTATTGACACAATCAGTTATTTACTACTTCTGTGTTTTATATTCATTGATAAGACTGATGATGTAAATAGAAAATACAACATATATCCAAGCAATAAGTTTTGCTACAAGATGGAATATGCCTTATACTATATGAATATAGATATCATTTAAATGACCAAACCAATTTTCAAAGATCAACCATAATGTCTGGGATTTACACAGACAATATCTTAACATTGATTGCTTCATTAAAGAGTAGATGCTAGAGTGGGCTAGATCTGGGAATTTAGAACTCTAACCATCATAAATGTTAGACAGGAGTGGGTCCAAGGAAAGGAGTAACAGGCATACGCCCCCTCTTAAACTGAAAAATAATATATAAGGAACATGGACACGGATGCCCCCCACTGGCTTCAAACAGGAAGTAGAATTCTGACAGGTCTGAAAGTCGCTTAGGATGTACAGTTTGTTTTACTGAACCATCCTACCAAGTTTCAAATCATTTTTATGTACGATTTTTGGGAAAAGCTTGATGGAAATTTTCATAGTCATGTTCACATATTTTCACGCGGCCTAAGTCCCAAACAGAAAGTAGATGTCCGACAGGTCTGAAAATTGCTTAGGACATACAGTTTGTCATACTGAACTATCCTACTAAGTTTCAAATCATTATCATGTATGGTTTGTGAGAAAAGCTTGACGGAATTTTGTACAGACGGACAGACATGATTAAAATTTAATGCCCCCGACATGTCGTCCCAGGGGCATAAATTTGTTTTTTGCACAAAATCCATGTAAAAAACACTTAACAAATTTTGTGCATCACTTCGCTCAGCAGAAAACAGCATTACAAATTCCCCCAGGCCCCCCAATCAGGGATCTCCCATTGTTAGAAATAAAAATTACAATAGATTTCACTATTTCTGGTGCACATTTCAACTCTTCAAGACTGATCACAGGCTGACTTGCCCAAAATTTAAAAATGGAAATCCCACATTGATAATTTTTTTCTTGATAGAAATTTGGGGGTCTTTTTATCTTGCTATCTTGCTTGCTGTGCTTTCCTTGCCTAACCAATAAAAAAGAGTTCACTCTTTTTCAAATGTGATAACATAGGACATTGAGGAGCAGATTTTAAAATAATTTGTGAGTGTGCAACTCAAAAGCTTTTTAATTTTTTTTTTCATTTCTCTTGAATAAAAATTATCAGTTATCAACTCTCTGATTTACTTTTAGTCATTTAGCTTCAAATGATTTTGAGGAGGGTATTGTTTATCTCAGTTTTTTTTTTACGTGTTTAGCAAGAGGCAAAAAAGTGTCTAGGTGATTGTATCCCTCCAACTGTCGTCGGTTACCCTGAGTATAGGGAAATTATTATTGAATCATCAGATCTTATTGAAATTTTATAACAGTAAGTTAATTGAAGATACCCACCTTCTCTTTTGGGATCATTTCATATATAAATTTTTAAGTCTAAGGGGCCCAGAAGGGGCAAAAAAAGCAACTTTTTTCCTTGTTTCTATAAATAACTTATTCTGGTTGACCAAATGCTATGAAACTTTGCAGTAATGTTACTGGTACTTACTTCAAACCAAGGGATGTGATAGATTTTAGGTCTCCCTTCTTTTTTCTACTTTTGTAGATGGAGCATAAAAATGTACGTTTAGCTACAGAATGTACTTTAGATAATAATTTGGTTATTTATGGGCTTTTAAGTGTGTGTTGAAATCAGACATGGTCTCTCAATGTTATGATCAATTTATAGCAGGCATTGATGCATTTACAACCTGTAATTTTCTCCACTTTAATCACCAAGTATCAGAAATAAAGTGTTTTCTTCAAAACAGCTTGACAACTTACAGTTTATGGTTGTCATGCTTGCTTGACTTTAAAGATCTTTACCCCTCTTGCTTGGATTAACATGATTACACACTCATATAGGTTTTATCAAGGCAAAAATATAATTTTCTAATTAAATTAACTTTGGAAAATCAGTTTTAAAATCTGTTAGTATGCATATACATGGTATTAAATCAGAACAGCTTAACCATGTCAATTGGATTAGCTTTGTAAAGAAAAATTACACTGGATACCTCATAGTTTTGCTGTCTCATTTTTGAGGCTTTATATGCTATGATTACTAATTATATCTGAACAGATACTGCAGACAGTATGGTGTACGGAAATTGAATTTGTCACCAAGGGGAAAGCTTCTAATTAAATCTAATTACAAACATAAAAATGATTACTTATATAGTTTCAGGTATGTTTCCCCTGTTCCTTACTTTGACTCTTATACTTATTGACTGCCCCACCCCCTGACCCTCCCCCTTGACCAGAGCATGTCTTTTTCTGCAAGTCCCTCATTCTTACCGTTACACTTTTTCAGCCCCCCCTCCCCCTTCCCAGGAATTTTTTAATCTCCATGTATTTTACTTTGAACCTGGCTTTTTTTTCACTTTTCTCCAGACCAGTGTTTGATGTTGCTTTTTAAGCTCACCTTACCTAAAGGTAAAAAAAACAACATAGGGGTAAATTGTAGTTTTTTACAAATAACTCAAAAACTACTACAGATATCGAAATTCTGACTAGGAAAAAGTGATCAGCACATCAAGATCTACCTGTCCTGAAAGTTTGAAGAAGATCCAACAACCCATGCAGGAGTTATTGCCCTTTTTCTGTATTTTTGCAAATTTTGCACTTATTAAGCTCAATATCTTATACTTAAGAAATTTCAATTGCATTTTGTTTAAGAACGTCAAGATCTACAAAATATGTAATAGGGTCAACATTGTTGGTCTTTTCCTATTAAGAGTTATTCCCCTTAGAACATCAAAATTGACCATTTTCAGAGCATTTCCTCATTGTATTTAAAATGTCAACTCCTCTGACACCACAAGTCCAATTGAAATCAAACTTGATGTGGTTGTTTTTTAGCATTAGATGTATAGAACTGATGTGAGAATTTTTGACTGGTCGTTAAACATTGCCCCCATGGCTAAAAATAGAACATAGGGTAGTATTTTTCTAACTCAAAAACGGTTACAGATTTTCAAATTCTGATGGGACCAAAGTGAGCAGCACCTCAAGATCTACCTGCTCAGAAAATGTGATGAAGTTCCAACATCCCATGAAGGAGTAATTGCCCTTTTTCTTATTTTTTATTTTTTTGCACTTTTTAAGCTCAATATCTTAAAACTATATGAGATATCTAAGAAATATAAATTACATATTGTTAAGCACATCATGTTCTGTAAAGTATGTAAAAGGGTCAACGTTGTATGATCATTCCTTTTAGGAGTTATTCCCCTTAGAATGTCAAAAGAAGAAGATAAAAAAAGCTATGAATTGCTAAAATATTACTCTACACATTACTGCATTAAGTTTAACCAAATGTTAAACCATATTATCAGATGACCTCTTATTAAACTAAGGATCATTTTAATGTCGAAAAGGTCAAATAGTTTTTGTCTAATGGCCTATAGTATAGTTCAGGCACATAAGTCAGGTGAGTGATTCATGCTCCTTGCTTGGAGCCTCTTGTTGTTTTTTTTACTTTTGTCCCTGAAATTCTTCACTGAACTAATGGTAATTATAGTTTCTCCAGACCAGAGCTAGTGGTTGTTTCTCTGGGTCAATAAACATAAAACCAGATTGCATTCCTATGTTTTAGATGTTTGATTAATTGATCATTTAGTTGTACATCTCTTTGTATTGATGTGTTGTGTTGCAAAACAAAGGAAAGATGATTTGCTTCAACTTTGTGTAATGCATGTCAGTTTATACCATACTATTGAATTATCTTGAAGATTAAAAAATTACTAGAGTTATTTTTATGTAATAAACCAAACATAAGTCCTTCATATGAAGCCTACATCTTTTGACCCCTCTGAATAAAGGACATAAATAAATGGTATATTCCATTAATATAAAAGATTTGATAAAATATTATGCAACTAAGTTTTTTTTTTTTTTAATTCCTAGTATTATGAATGTGAACTATGTTATTCTTTTATTTAACTTTCTCCTTTTTCAAGCCTCAATAAAAATTGATTTTTGTGATTCATCAGAACAGAAAAAAAGCAATTTGTTTGTGTTTAGACCCAGGTAAAATGAATTTCACCTATCTATTGTCAAACACATCTGAAAAACTTAGCAAGAATTTTTCGATTGTAAAAAACTTTTTATCATGGGAGTGGAAAATCTTAATCTATTTTGTTAAAGCCAAAAAATTAGCATTTTCTGGTCGATTTAAAGACTTCAGTGAACAGCTAGACAGCCTATGGATAAATCTTTATTGCATTATAATATCCATCAATAATATGTATTTCATGTGAAACATGTTTTTTTGAGAGAATTTAATAATGCTGCTTTTGAAGACCCATCATGATAATGAGTAAGACATGAAGTAAATGAGGATTCTATGATAGTCAGTACAGATTGATAAGTTTACCCTTGAATATCCCTTCATCTCTGTACACTGACAATGAACTCATTCCACCTAAAAACTCACTAGAAAACTCAGTACAGATTGATAAGTTTACCCTTGAATATCCCTTCATCTCTGTACACTGACAATGAACTCATTCCACCTAAAAACTCACTAGAAAACTCAGTACAGATTGATAAGTTTACCCTTGAATATCCCTTCATCTCTGTACACTGACAATCAACTCATTCCACCTAAAAACTCACTAGAAAACTCAGTACAGCTTGATTAGTTTACCCTTGAATATCCCTTCATCTCTGTACACTGACAATCAACTCATTCCACCTAAAACTCACTAGAAAACTCAGTACAGATTGATTAGTTTACCCATCTCTGTACACTGACAATGAACTCATTCCACCTAAAAACTCACCAGAAAACTCAGTACACACAAAAATTTATTTACTGGCCAAAATGATATATCAACTTACTCTCTACCCCCCTTACCAAAGTGGTGTACTATTTACCCCTCCTCAGTTTTACCAAACAGATGTACAATTAACCTCACTTTTCAAAGTATGCAGCTCAAAAGTGATGCCTTGAACAGAATGACAAAGGGGAAAGCTGAATCTCAATTCTAATGTTAACACCAGACCCGAAATGATTAAAGTCATCCAATTAGTTGAACACAGTTTTAGCCTTTTGAGTGTATCCTTATCACACTATGCCATGTTGGTACTCTATGAAATGTTATTTCCCGTGCCGGGTACTGTTATTTCCTAAATTGTGCATCACGTGGTTTTCTTATATTGATTACCAACACCTAAATTTAAAGATTCTGAAGCCAAACGGTATTGCTAAGCTGTAAAATGGAAAGCATATTACTTTTATGAACATTTCAAATCAAACCTTTAAAAAATTGAATGAAAAGTACAAATGTCTGTGTAAACTTTTATTTGATATTTCTTGCTGGAAAATTAGCACATTAACTGAAATATTTGATTGATTGTCTCTTAAAAACAAATAAAACAATGACCATGCATTAAATCATGAATTAAACCTTTTATAAAAATCATTTTTCTTTCTTTCTCATGCGTTTTGATATCGACATCGATATTATTTGTTGTTATTTTCAACGATTAGTTGCAGTGGGTAATTTTTAAATTGTACTGTTATTTCGCGTGGCAAATATGCATGAGGTACTGTTATTTCCTGTGGTTTGGTACTGATATTTCATGTGATTACTTAAAACTTTGTTCAAATTTTTGCAAGAATTGATGGTGAACAATTGAACAAGCATTCTGAGAGTATTGCAAATCAATACATAGTCCCCCTACCGGCGTCATATTTCAGTCTCTGGTAAAAATTAGTGTAAGGAAACAAAACTTAAACTTGATCCGTTTATTATTTACAAAAGTGTTAATAAAAAAAGTGCAGTTTGTTCAGTAATTCAAAGGACCCGTAAAAATGCGCAAACCGGATCAAAACGCAAACTTGATCTGTAACTCGTTATGGTAGACTCACATATAAAAAATCAGTTCATTATCTGCAAGGGTTTAGTACAAAAAGTGCGGAAAACTGAGGCGTGACGGACAGCTAGACGTGCAAACCTATAGTGCCTTTCGACTGTCGCCGATAGGGAACTAAAAAACACTAGATATTCTAGACAGTGCACCTAATCTTGTGAGGTGGAAGACCAATTCATATGCACATGACCATTATTTTGCGACTCGTAGCCAAAACAGTTCACCTTTAAAAAGTAAACCAGAGGTTCTCTAGGTCTAGATTGTTCTATGTAGGCCTGGTCCGCCTGAGTTCAGACCAAACCATATTTAGAGCGGACCTTGAGTAGACCAGTCTCGAAGCAGACCAGATTAGAAAAAGTACCAAATTAAGGATGCACTTTTGAGCAGACTGTGACCCGCCAATCACAAATAAATACTACCCCCCCCCTTTCCCAGAAAAAAGAAGATAAAAACAACAACCTAAAACAACAAACAAAAACAAAAAATAACTAACAAGATAAAATATTCAAATAGAAAGTTAAGGTTCATATCCACATGTAGTATTGAAAGTCCAATGGAGATTTATTAAGAGGTTAATTAGGTGTTGTGAATAACAGAGTAAGATATTTATCAGACTTAATTATAGAAATGATAAAGGAGATGCGCATCTACAGAAGGTCACACAGATTGTTTAAATGTTTCATATATACTAATAAAGTGGTTGATATAAAAGTGTAACTCAAAGGTGTCACAGACGTACATTTCTATCACTATATTATCCTCATAATTAAGCGAGGGCATAAAATACAGTTTCCCTTTTACAGGAAATAACAGTACCATAGTAAATTTTCTAACCAGAAATAACAGTACCATACCAGATTTACCACGCGAAATAACAGTACAATTTTAGAATTACCCACTGCAACTAATCGTTGAAAATCACCACAAATAATATTGATGTCAATATCAAAACGCATGAGAAAGGATGAAAAATGATTTTTATGATGGGTTTAATTCATGATTTAATGCATGGTCATTGTTTTATTTGTTTTCAAGAGACAATCAATCAAATATTTCAGTTAATGTGCTAATTTTCCAGCAAGAAATATCAAATAAAAGTTTTCACAGACATTTTTACTTTTCAATTTTTTAAAGGTTTGATTTGAAATGTTCATAAAAGTAATATACTTTCCATTTTACAGCTTAGCAATACCGTTTTGCTTCAGAATCTTTAAATTTAGGTGTCGGTAATCAATTTAAGAAAACCACGTGATGCACAATTGGGGAAATAACAGTACCCGGCACGGGAAATAACATTTCATAGAGTACCAACATGGCATAGTGTGCTTATATAGGAGACAACTATATGGTGCCTGATTCACCGACAGTCTATTTATACCTTAACGGTTAAGTAAGTTGACTTGATCTTTATATGAAGTTAAGTTCCAAAAAAATGTTCGGACAATTTAACTATTGTCATTCTGCCTCCCCTCCATACTTTAATTAATACAGTGTAGCAGTCCTTTTAAGCACATGTCTGGAAATGGAGTTATCACTTTTATAATGTATCCATTTCTCTTTTCAATCATTGTTTTGTTGTAAAAGTTTTCTATGCAGGAATTGATTAGCTTTTATATCTTCAGAGGAAATTTATTGGATCTGTTGTTAATTTATTGGCCATAAAAACAACTTGCACATTTCTCTGCAATATGCTTGTTTATATTTATGAGATGTCTTTTTAGAAAATAAAATTATAAACTCAACTTACATCTTTCCGTAGGAATACATTTAGGTCACACATGCGTTTGTAAGGATGTGTCAATGATCTAAATTGTGTAATCAAATTTGATTCTCAAATTTGAAAGTTATTTTTTTTAAAATATACACAGGAAAATAAGATTTTCAATGATTCTATTTTGATATTTTTAGCAAACTCCAATTTCTTTTAGTTACTGTTACAGAAGCATTGATTTTATCAAAAGAACCTTAATATAAACTATATTCTAGTATATATTTGATTTAAAAGCCTAAGTATTTATATAAGTTTAAATTGTTCATTTTTATGTTCAAACTATATATATTTAATAGACATCATAAAAAATAGACTTTTAGAACTTGTTTTATCGTTTGAAGATGCATATGGAAACTTTCTGCCAGATTATCTTAGCAATCTATATATAGAAGAAAAACTAGGTCAGAAAAAATATAATCAATTCATTAAAGAGTGGTAGAGTTACTTCCCCTTTAAAGCAATTTCCTGTTGTTAAAAATGCAGATATATATCAGTAATATTTCACCTTTGAACTTACTTATTTTTCCTAATTGATTTAAAATTTATGGAGATTATAAATAAGGATAATGAGCAGAAAAATGTGAGTGTATTTATAGTTTACTACCTGTCGAGGTTTTAATCTAATTGTAAATGTGTGCTTGTAAGGTGTAACTTAACCCTACATTTTACACTACATTAATCTAGTTAAGGCCTACATATGTCTTTGGTTAAAAAGACTGGAAAAACTTGTTTAATGTAACACTTAAAAGTCTTCCCTGGCAGTCTTCAATTTTCAAAATTTTGCATGTTTAGGTTAAAAAAGTTTAATTTTAAAAAATCTGAAGTACATGTAGTTTACATCCGATAAATAGAATTGTAGATAAAGAAATATTGAATAAACATGATAAAGAAGTTAAGTACTATAAGTTTAAATAAATTTTACCATTTTAAGTTGACAACACTTAACAAGCATACTACAATGTTTTGCAAAACAGTTGAGATCATGTTTACAAACAACAAAAAAACATGATACATTTTTCCTTTCTTTTTTTTTGCAGCTGGGATTTTAATTTACTTTGTACATATTTTGAAATTAAATGAAAATGTTTATATAAATCTCTAGTTGAGAAGCAGTTATCTTCTTAATCAATATAAATCTTGTCTGTGAGAAGGGCTATTTATTATTGGTAGGAGAATTTTGGAGAAGGATTCCCCTAGCAGTGTAAATAAAGAGAGTAGAGAAATATAGGGCATGTATGATTGAGACTGTGTTGACTTGTTTAATCTGCCTTTTATCTCCATGTTTACATGGTGTGTGAAGATTGTATAGAGTTCTGACTTTACATTTGAATCAATATTGATACACACTAACTACCTATAACATGTGTACTTATTTCTATACACTGTTGTGTCTGTTTAAGTCTCAATCCATAACCCTCCCATCAAACTTTTTTTCCTCCACCCAATAAATAATAAAAGCTTTTTGAAAAAAACTAGTATTTAGCTATGCATGGTTAGCACAGAAAAATAATCATCATTTTCCAATTTATAGATATATGTCATGTATGTGAAATTAAAGATTTTTATAGCCTGAGCTACATGCTGTATAAAAGTTCATGTAACTATATTTTTTAATTTAATACATAACAATCAAAAAGAATAAATAGGGTATCTAAGGAGGGAGTCCTTTCCCATATTCTTGTTGAAAAAATGAGTCCCATATTTAAAAAGTATAACAATGTACAAATGTAATTTCAGTAAAAATATTGTAACAACAAACAACCAATTAACAGGGTCACTTATCCCCCCCCCCCCAAAAAAAAAAGGAATAATACAGGAGTAAATGTAAAAAAAATAAACATTACAATCTTTTGGATTTTTTGAACAAGCTTCTAATTGGCTAGAAACCTATAGCTGTCATAAGAACTGGTGGTGTATATAATAAAAATGGCTTTATTTCCAATTAATCAAGCGCCCTCAAGGTGCAACTTTGTACATTTGATGTACCCTCTTGGCCTTCCCTCTGTTTGGTTAAATCATATATCCATGTTGGACAGTAAGCAAGGTGTATATCTTGTCCAAGATAAAGCATGGACTAATTTGAACTGATATTAAAATTTAGTGTTCTTATATTCTCATTGAATATGTTAAACTGAGTGACCTTCATGTGCATATCAAAAGTGACAAAAAAAACAAGACCAGTGTTAATAAGCTTTGGGCATTGATATTTATAATATTCATGCCTTTAGAAGCAGTGTTAGGCCCTGTTTACACTAGACGGAAAAATCAATCTTTTTTGAATCGATTAAAAAAGAACCGGACTTAAAAAGTCCTGCTTTAGACATAGACTTAAAAAGATGGATCTTTTTTTAATCGGAGATATAGTGTAATGTAGCGACTGCGGGGAGTGAAATACAACGGCCATATTATTCGGGTTATTTCATAAATGTGTGTAAATGAAAACCAGTCTTTTTAAGATCCATTAAAAAAAGATCGATGTATTTTTTTCATGGTGTAAACAGGGTCTTAATTAGCATTGGGCATTGATATTTATAATATTCATGCCTTTTTCTTCTCTTCTATGTTCAAATTTTGTTTAAAATATTTTTGTGGCTTTATGCTTTCTAGAAATTCTCTGCTCTGTTCCTTCTCATAGGAGTCAATAATTTACATTCCATAAAAGAAATAATGATCTGAATTATTTACATTAAACACCTTTATTGCCTTAACTGCACAAAAGTAATATTATTGTGAAAGTATATTTCAAAGAGTCATGCAAAGAAACCATGGAATAAACCTTTTATGTTGGGCAGCATGCACAGCCTCAGTCATAAAAAATGTTTTTCTCTTTAATTGAAATGTTCAAAATGGTTTGAATCATTTTGATAAAAAAAAGTAGAGGATACTTTTTATAAAGACTTTGCTGTTGTAAGCCTAAAGGCTTAGGGCAGCTCTGAATAATTTACTCTCAGATGAAGTGAAACTTAATATCAGAGAAGCAAAGAAGCACCAATGGGACATTCAAGTGTCAACAGTCCGAAAGGGCAATGACGAAGCCGGTAAACACGAACAAAAACAGCACAAAGAAACAAAAGGCAAAATCAACTGAACAGAAATCAACAACCCAACCTCAAGTCGTGACAAGAGTGAAAGTGTTGTCACTGACACTGCGATAGCATGTTCAGGGTCTTTATTTACTGAATATTATTTTTCAATAGTCTTTATTTTCAGTTTTGTAACATTTATATTATATCTTATTGCTGTTGGCTTTGAATATTTTATCCAATTTTCATGGTCCTTTGGATGCAACTTATCTGGAACTGCTGCAATTTTGTCGTAGGGCTGTTTCTTGGTACTCGGGTTTCATTTTTGATATGACCAATGGCAAATTAGCTGTGTAACAAAGTTGTTACTTCTCTAGATTAAATTCTGAATTGCAGTGGGTATATACTGACGGTTAGTCCCATCTGTTTGTCATTCCATCTGTCTGTATTCTGTTTGTCTGTCTGTCTGTCCAATTTAACTTTTATAAGCTTCAGATTTCTTGAGATTTATTTTGAATTTGGGTATACAGCTCCTTTAAGGTTAGTCTGACATCTACTTTCTGATTTCTGAAAGGTGAGGTAGGTGTTGTGCGTGTCAACTTGGCAATTTGTTGTTTTTCTCTACATTTTAAGCTGGAGGGAATATATATTCACAGTTTTTTGTAGTTTGTGTTAGACATATAAGTTCACAGTTTTCCTAGAAAATGTAATCCATTTTTGTTAGGAAGGGCATCTTGCTTCCTGTTTTTATTTTTCTGTAGATTTTTGACAGTCATACAATGTTTAAGATTTTTTTTGGGTCCTTTTTAATAAAGAAAGTACTGTGATAAATTGAACATTAACAGCTTCTACATTGGTTGTCCGAGGGTGGCATTACAAAATTTTTTTTCTTGGGAGCTTTATTTTTTTATGCTGCAAGCATATTAAAGGTGTCTGAAAGTGCACCTATATGCCATTTCTGCACGATTTACTTATATCAATTTCAAAGCAAAATTCCAGAATAAATATTTTGTAGGCATTCCAAATTCAGAAACTGACTATCAATATGTTTGGATTTTTAAATATTTTTGGTAGAGCGCCTCTGATGAGTCTTGAATAGACAAAATGCTCTTCTGGCGTAACAGAATTTAATGTCTGGAACTTTGTTTTAATTTTTGTTTCTATATATAATGCTTCAATGCAACTTTGATATTTAAGGGAACAAACTGAGTATAACCTAAACAGTGTATTGTGGCTTATTTTCTTACCATTAAAATTTGTTGTAAAATTTATTGTCAGCCTAAATTCAGCAGATAAAATTCCTTGAAAATTAATTACACTTAAGAATGTTAATGTAAAGTTCAGATCTGCATTGAAGAAAGAACTAGAATACCCTTGTACATCTATCATCCAATGAAATAATCCATATATGGAAGTGGGTTTTTGTTGTTGTTATTGTTGTTGATTTTTCACGGGTAGGCAATACTATTTTCATTGGGGAGATTTATGTTTCTGAACTTTTTAATAAATAATAGAAAAACTCACACTTCCATATATGGTATGAAAGTTTTTATATATAAGAAAGAGTCTGTACTGACAGTTTATTATAGAATCATGAGTTCAGACAGTAGCAATGCACTTTTTGACTACGTAAGTTTATATACAGGTACATGTAGAACACAAATTATAAAAGATTTTTTTATTTATCAGAATTTTTTTCGCTTTGACTCTCTAAATACTTTTTCCTATCACACCACAGATTTGCATGTATGCTTAATCCTGATAACAAAGTTATATTGAAAATAGTTTTTTTTTATATATATACTCAAATGATTTTTTTTTTGGTTGTTATGTAGGATTTTGCGCTGAAATATGGAGAAGGATATTCAAAAATATATTTGTTATAGTGAATGTTAGTTTCAGTTTAAGGGATGGTGGCATGTGTCAGTGGACCTCCAAATATAATTTAAGCATGTTAAGGGGAATAAGTCAAATCACTGAGTCTGTCTGTATACATTTCTTGTAACATTAAGGGAGCGACCATTTGATTTTTAGGGGGGGGGGGGGATTGTGAAATATGAAATAAAAAGGCAGAATGGCAAAAATTCAGAAATAAAAAGACAGGACAGTGCTTTGCATTTTTAAAAAAAGGCAGAATGTAAGTTTTGGCTGAAAAATTTATAGCAGCTTTAAAAATAAGATAAAAATTGTGAGCACTAGCATGCAAAATAATAAATCCATGCTGGAATTTTTTCAAAAAATATAAATGCAGATTGAAGAAAATATCCATAGCCCCTGCCCCTCCCCAAAAAAATCAAATGGTTGCTCACTAAATGAAAGAATAAAGAATTTATATAATTGACATGATATTTACTGTTATTTTTGGAAATAGATAGGTTTAAAACGCATACCAAAAGACTTTTTTTCAAGTCTTTCTTCCTCCAAAGAATTAGTATTTGCAATATGCCTTCTTCTTATAAACTTGAAAAAAATAGTGTTAATTAGTGAATAAAAGAAATAAAGTCAAAAGGCAATAATTATTGATTAAATTAGCGGATATTTGCCTGGACCAACCAGCTTCATCAGCGCTTGTAATCAAATATGGCAGATATTTTATAGTAAAAACACAAGGATCCCAAACATCAAGAAAGGCAAGCATTAACATCCAAGTTGAATAAATGATTATATGTTTTTGTAACTGTTGTTGTTTATTTTTCAGTACCTCTATGACGAGGCGACCAAGATGGAAAATTTGAGGTAAGTGACAGTTAAGTGAGGGGCAGTTACATTAAAAACGGAAGTCATTCATTCAATGTTGATATATGTAGATCTTTTGAGAGATTTTTACTGGACACAATATTCATCTATTCAACTTCAAAAAAAGTATTGCAACACCTAATATCAGCCAATACCAAGTGTTGGAATATTGAAGTATTTATTAATTTACTTGAAGCCATGGATGGGTTTTTATGCTGCAACGCAACATATAAGGAGTCACTTTGGCACTTTCTGTTGTCTTGTGGTGGTTGTCAACCTGTGGCTTCATTGAAATTTCTGTCACAGTTTTCTGGGCTACTAGATGTCACAGCCTCTTGATATTTGCCATGTAGCTTCCTTCTATAGTACTCCATGGTTTAAAGCAATTTTATGCAATTACTCACTTACTTCCAGTTTACTGTATATTTTAAGACACAGACGACATGTGTCTTCCATGGAAGACTGACCTTATTTTCTGATTTGCATACCAGAAATGTATTATTTTAGTATTATTTTTTATGATTGAAATTTATTTTCAGAATTTGTTTTTATATGCCCCCCTATGCCCTGCAACAATATGTCATGAGGCATTAATTGTCACTCATGTCCGTCCATCTGTATGTATGTCCATCTGTAAGAATTTCCATCAAGCTTTTTTTAGACCACATACATGAGAATGATTTGAAACTTGGTAGGGTGGTTCAGTATGACAAACTGTACTTCCTAAGTTATTTTCAGACCTGTCGGACATCTACTTCCTGTTTGGGACTTAGGCGAAGTGAAAATATATGAACATGACTTTGAAAATTTCCATCAAACTTTTCTCATACATGAGAATGATTTGAAACTTAATAGGATGGTTCAGTATGACAAACTGTATGTCCTTAGTGACTTTCAGACCTGTCAGACTTCTAGTTCTTGTTTGGAGCTAGCGGGGGCATCTGTGTCTTATGGAGAGATTCCTTCTTTATTTTTCTCTTTTTCTGTGCTTCCAAATTTTTTCCCTCCAAAAATCAGATTCAAAATGAAAGAACAAATGCTGAATCTTAAGATTTAGATGGTCTGAATCCCTATATTAGTAATCTGTTAATGCGTAACATATACCAAATTGTGGCATCACTTGCAAGTTGAAAATCTGAACTTATGGCCTTAGGTTTTTATGTTGCTAGCTGCAACGTATTGCAAAGCAACATATAGGGGTTTCTTTGACACTATCCATCATCCTGCTTTGTGCTCATCCTGCAGCGTCACAAAAATTTTCTAAAAGAAAGAATCAGCTCGAAGGTGCCAAATGATGTGGGTTTTCATCCAAAGTGCTCTTTTTAAATGTCATCTGCCCACTAGCCAAAAGGTTGTTTTTTATTGCACCACGTTCTTTCACCCGTTCTGTGGAGTTTACTGGTGCAAAGATGTCTGGTTGAGACCATCTTGCATGGTCGTTGAAGAATTTTTTTTAGTGGCAAAACAATATATAAAAGAACCTTATGTGAAATGTTTGGTGCATGTCATTTGATGTGGCTAATGATCAACTTCTGTGTCACATGTAAAATTTTAGATCATGTTACATAAGCACAGGTGTAACATGTGTTATTTCTAACTAAACTTTAAAGGACAAGATATGATAAGAGCCCAATTTTGCCCCCCAATTTTGAAATTATTAAAATGAGCTAAAAGTAAGTGATGCATACTTTAGATTAGTTTAACTTTACTATATCAGCATTATTTTGTTTAAAGTGATCCATTATGATGTTAAAATAGTTACTCAAAGTGGCTTTAAAATCTGGATTTGATGAAAAACTGCAAAAAACCTG
Organism: Arcuatula senhousia; assembly: GCA_963971305.1. Lineage (NCBI taxonomy): Eukaryota > Metazoa > Mollusca > Bivalvia > Mytilida > Mytilidae > Arcuatula > Arcuatula senhousia. Next base: position 68,979,737 of record OZ020305.1, on the reverse strand, counting down.
CAATTTTGATGTGGTTTTCAGCAAATTTAACTATGAGCCACACAGAGTACCACTACAATAATTTATGTAGATAATCATTTTTAATATAGAAACAAACCACAAAAATATCTTTGTGGTACTTGGTGTGGCTCATAGTTATATTTACCAAAAACTACTAAAAATTTGCATGATTTTAACACTTTTGCACAAAAATGTCTTTTTCACATAATTTGATGACGTCACTGTGACGTAATAAACAAGATTTAGTTAAAATTAATGTTATTTTACTATACCTTGTTTATCTAAGAACTGATCTAGAATAATTCAACCTTAGTACAATCATTTTTTTAAAAATGGTAAGTTAGGGGGCCAAATTTAGCACTTATCATATCTTGTCCTTTTAAAGTTCGAGAATCTTTTTGAAGAAATTAAACACCGTAGACCCGTACAGACTCAATGTTAAATACATGTACAACATCTAGAACATTTTCTACTTTCATTTCACTTGTCAAATTTTCTATTTTTATATTTATAAGGTAACCTAACAATGCTATTTTTATGACATTCTAGTTTCCAAAACATGTTGTCATTCCAAAATAAATTTCATGAAGAAGGCCAGTTGGCCGAAAAGTCAAAAACTGTGTTAGAGTTCTTTTAAGGTAAAAAGTTAAACAATATCCACAATGTATATATAAACTTCTAAAATGGTGCACAACAACATCAAATATGATGTTAAAATAAAAGCTTAGGAATCACTATAGAATTTCTTAATATATCACTAAATACATGTAAAAATGGTATATTGCAGGCATTTTGTTTGTTTGTATCCTATAATAAGGTAATGGGAGTGCACTAGCCCTCCCCAATTGACCCCTCATTTTTAAGTCAATTTCCCCCCCCCCCCTTTTCAGGAAAATTTCTTGATTTCCTATAAGTAATTTGCCATTCTAGGTTAATTTCAATTGAAATGGGCTATATGTCTGTGAGCCTGCCTTATTTGACTTTCAGGTCTAGTTTCTATTTTAACGAAGCATGCCACACTAGATATTTCCATCCATTGTTATTGATGTCTGTTACAGGGTGGAAACCCAGTTAATGGCATATTCATTGAAGACTTGGTAGGTGGGCTGCAGGAAAATGCTAAAATTAATTGAATTTTACAGAGAGAATTCTAATTGAGGATGTGTTGGCTATGCTGAATTTGTTTTCTAATCAGAATACAAAGGTACCCAGCTGACAATTCTACATATGCCCTTTTCTGTGAATAATAGAATAAAAATATCATCTATTTCATTCTAGTAAAAAATATATCCAATAAATATTGATAACTTCAGAAGTTGTCACCTACTGCATAAGACTTGTGAAAGGAGAACAAAAGACCAAAATATAGACAAGGTTGGTACAGCACTCCTTCAATATTTCATAGAAAATGATTTTTTTGTTAACAAGCAATAAAATAAATGACAAATTGGTGCTTTTGTGGCAGCATTTTCTTTCCCTATCTTTCATTTCTAATATGGGGTTAAATATTTTTCTCCCCTTTACAAAAAGTCCACCCTGTTCTTCCTGACCTTATGACAGTATACCTGTTCCTTTCAATTTCATCTCTTCTATACTAAATATTTGAACTTATATTACAGTTGAGGGTTCTGAGGAGGGTTCTAACAGTAATTTGCAGATCTTTGACAATATTGACCTGAACCCCTTTCCTCTTCAAAGCGTAACATGCCCTTTAAAAACATTTCTGGATCCAACCCTGTTTTTAATGCAAGCTCCCTGTATTATAAGTGCCCCTTTCCTTACATGTATATAGGCTGAAATCATAGAAATGATATCAGATCCAATTATCGTCTGGCTAACCACCTAATTAGATGTGAAAGTTCGTTACAAGTCTTCACAGTCCAAATATAAAGTCTCAGGTTTTATGGTAACACATATTTGTTTAATTTACCAAGGCAGAGACCATTAACAGTAAGTGTGGAAATTGATTTTGTGATCTGAAAGAAGTTATCAAAGTGATCACAAAAAGCTGTTATTTTATAACATTGTTTTCACATCAATAAGAATCAATATCTTATTCACTCAATCATGCATTTGAATTTAATAATTTAATGAATTTCAGTGGGTGAAAGTTATTAATGTTCATTTTAATTTCTGCTTAAGTGTGTATTCTTCTGTCTTAATTAGAATCAACTTTTATCAGAAGCATTGTGAAGTAACCCTAAAATGGAAATAAAAACCCTGGTCTTCATTACATTTACGATAATATCAAGTGTGTTCAACCATATAAATGATGATCTGTCTTCACTGCAAATGACAGCTAATAATTCTCAGTCTTTATCATTGTTACATAAAAAGTTGCTTCTTTTATTGGTTTTTATTTTTCAGTCAAATTATGTATATTTACATGCCAAACTGATGTGGTTCATTATATTTTTTTCAATTTACTGATTACATTAAGTATGTCCTCTCTTCTCAGAGTGACTATGTTATGTACTTTATATGCTTATTTTGTGTTTCTTTTGTTTCTTTCTTCGTCTTTTTTATATTTTTTTTTATTTGCCAGTCTCACACATTTTTATGGTTATAAAATCTAGCTTATGATAAGGTCAACAGAGTTATCCCTCTTTTAACAGAGGTTGACTATACCTTGTAAAGTCAGAGTTATCTTTCTTTCTTCAGTCTGCTGCTTTTGAGTCGCTTTAAAATAATTCTTATATGTTGAGAATATTATGATATCCACATAATATGCCTACCCTAATTTTCAAAAGTTATTTTAGCCAAAAATTGAAAACTAAAAAATGATTGAAAATAGCAACATGCAAAGTTACTGCTATTGAAAGAATAAAAAGTAGCTACTCCAAGGTCTTGCTTTATTTTTTAACTTACAAATATTCTTTCTGTGTCTTCTTTTGTTCTTTTCTGTGTCTTCTTTAGTTCTTCTCCCATTCTGGCTGTAAGATAAAGTTATGTACTTTTCAGTGTTTCAAATGAAGGTAGCATGTACTTTTAGTTATGATTAATTTGTCTCATTCATGACAATGTCATTAAATTAGAATCATGTAAACCTGCTAAAGTAATTATGTTCTTATATAATATATGTGTTAGTACTCCTGTGATTAGAAACCAATGATACAGTACAAGGAACTAGAGTGATTATCAGGTCATGTGCACCCTTGTTCAGTAATACAGGACTCAATGTCAATAATTTTACAGAAAAAAGTTAAAAGTAGCCTGCTTTTGTTTGCCCCAGGGCACATCCCAATTTCTAATAATCCTTGGTCTATGAGCATGGACTGATGACTGCTGCAATATCACTGACTGGACATTAAACAAATAGCAATCAATTAATCTATCCAAATCTATGTTGCCTTTAGGATGAAGTTTAGAAGTTTTGGTTGGAGCACTTGTTTCAATTGAGTTGAAAGTGTAACCATTCTTACAACCCCCTCCACCCCACCCCCCCTTTTTCCACCCAAACCCCCCACCAACCTTACCAAAAACAAATAATTTTCAGAATTCACAATTGGTTGAAAAATATGGGACATTTTGTGAACTTGGAGTTGAGTATTGTTGTGTAGTTAGTTAGATTTGATTTATTCATTCTTTCTTACATTCCAATAATTGTTTAGTACCGGTTTAATGTAAGGTCGGGGCAGCAAACAACTCCTATGTATAATTTTGTTTTGCTGTTTACTTAGAGTCCTGATAGATCACTAAATTAGATTTGTCCATTTATAAAGAGTCCCCATATCAATGTAGCATTGAATTCATCCTATTCATCTATAGACATGAGATTTGAATGATGAGAAAGTAGTTGGTGGATCGATCTCAGGTTACACAGTACAACTCTCTGTACTGATGATTTAATGGTTATTTTGCTTTTTTTGGACAAAATAGTAATTTGTTTTCCCTGTTTGAGGAATGATGTAATACAATAATCAGTATACATCTGTATTCAGTGAAGAGAAAAAGCTTCATGCAATAATTCTGCCATAAAAATATGATGTAAACGATAATAAAAAAAGTAAAATGATGTTACTGTCAAATTTATCTATTTCAACCCAAGGCCCTCTGTATAAATATCTACCCAAGGCATGCCAATAAAACTCTGACTATAATATTATGGGTGTTCTTTATGAAAATGAAATAATTGAATTTTCTTAGTGATTATTTGTGTTGATATTTGGCATTTTGTCATAAGTTTCTCAGTACGTTTCGCCTGCACTTGGTAACACTTTACAATGATATTTTTCAGTGCTTTCTTTGACATCTCCATTTTTTACTGCTGTCAGAATCTTAATTGTTTAGGTAATTGCTGGTATGTAGGATCCCCTTGTCATCAGCTGACACCGGTAACACCCTTCTGATATTTATTATGTAACCTCAGTCACAATGAAGGCCATTTTATTTTAATTGAAGGCTCCATTGTTGAAGTCTGTTTCCTTTAGATTGCAATTGTAAATTTAAAGCGCTCTGAGATGATGGTTTCAAATTTGATCTTAACAATCTGTTAGGTAATTAAATTAACATGTTAATCAGAGGCGGATCCAGAGATTCTGAAAAGAGGGGGCCCACTGACTGGCCTAAGAGGGGGCCCGCTTTGGTCACGCTTCAATGATTTCCTATATATTCAACCAAAATTTTCCGCCAAAAGGGGGGGCCCGGGCCCCCCAGGGCCCCCCCCTGGATCCGCCTATGTTAATGATCAGTAAGGTCATAAATATTGTCATGGCAAATTTTGACATCACTGTTGCATTGAGCTGGGACTTGCTGTTAATTTTTGAAGGAGTTGTGGGACTTTATTTGTCAATTTTTGTGGGAATTACGGGACTAAATTATTCTGTGGCTGCCATTTGTGTCTGACCATGATGATATTTCAGATTTATACTATCAATTTTTTCCTTCCATAAAAACCTTATATCATTACACTTATTTTAATGATCTCTAAAAAAGTAGCATTTATGTATTTATAAAGTGTTTCTTTTTAGTGAATTACTAATTCAATATAAGATCAATTTAGTTATTGAGTCGAATCAGATTTAGACTAAAACATGAAAAAGTTGTATAATTGAAACAGACATCAATATTCCATGCATAGAAAGGATATATTGATTCTCATCTCCTTCTAATTAAAAAAACTCTGTAACACCATAGGTATCGAACATATCTGTGCACAATTTTAACTTGACTTCCATATATTGATATTTAACACAGAAATTGTTATAGTGCTTGAGTCATATAGGGTTTTATTGCTGACTCTGTATAATCTGTTATAAATGTTTATAACTAATATATACCTAAACTGAGTAAAACAAAATAAAATTCTATCTCAAAACCTCAAGAACTCATGATCTTGAAAATGTGGTGATATGGAGTAAGTTTTAATGACACAAAGTTTCTAGTGACTGATTCAGAGAGGTTGAAGGGGATTTTATACCCCCTTAAAAAAATATTTATTGTAAAAAAATGCCCCCTCTTTCATGGAACTCTTGGGTCTGCTCCTAATGGGTTTCAGTGTGCATACAGATAAAAATTTATAGGCTCAGCACACTTTATTGTAAGATTTTTTTGTGTAAATGATAATTAAACGTTGCATAAACAGCAGATGCAAACACAACTAAAATAGAGCAGGGCCTATACATATGCTCATTTTTACTCCCCTTGGATTTGGACCTAACACCTGTTTATCCAACTTTATAAACATGATAAATGTACTAGTTTTAATCTGAACTTTTATGCCAACAACAATACCTCACATTGTATTAGTAAAATGTGTTACAAATGTAGGCATAATTTATTCAAAGTCATTAAAATGTGCATACATTGAATTTTAATTTTATGCTTAAGGATAAAGTTTTAACAAGTAGATTCTTGGTACAAAAATAAATGGTTGTAGCATGTACTTTGCACAAGGTGCATTTAGGTCACGTGTCCCAGAGAGAGGCTTGTCCTGCATTAAGATTTATCTGTGAAAAATGTTAAAAGTAGACAAAGACTTTAACCCCTCCCCCCATTATTGTAAACTTTTTAGAAGTCATGATAGATTAATTTGAATTAATGGATTAGATAAATGAATATATGAATATGAAATGTAACACTTCTTGTACATGTATTAGTAATTTATTAACAAAGACAAAAGAAGGATAACTGCAGATGCTGATAAAGTATATATTGGAAATATTGAATGTGAAATGAAATAGTGCAGATATATTATAAGATTTTGTCAAAACATGTCAATCTTTCACCAATGTTGTCAGTCCGCTAAATGTACCGAGTCACCCCATGTTCATAAATACCTTCGTGGAAAATAATCCTGTTTAATCATATTTTGGCAAGCAACCCATTTAATTTGATAAAATGCAAATTATCTTCCATAGATAATAAAAAATGAAAGATTTAAATTGTGCCAATAAAATGCATTAAATTATAAAATCTAGTTAATTTTATTGCCAGCATTCATAAGTTTGGGTTTGTACTTGATGACCTTGTTGGTTTATTGACTCCACATGCTGATATCAAAATGAAAAAGTTTTGAGGTTAAAACCGAGGCCAAGTCATTTCTAACAAAAGAACGGGATCGTGGATATCATTATTTCAACTGATTTAACTGGGATACTTTAATTAAATATAATTTGTTGGTAATTTGGCCATAAAAAGCACAAAAGCAGTAATCGATATTGTCTGTTTCAACCATATTTCATGATTGTATGAAAATAGAAGGTAACTGAAGGTTATTTGTGACTATTTATTATGTACATTTTAGAAGTGATAGTATTAATCAGAGTACTGACCTACCAACATTATTTTTTTGTCTGACCTTTTACAAAATGCACATTTAGCTTTAGTCTTTTAAATGTATATTTATAATTCACTAAAACTATTAACCATATATTTTTTTTTATATAGCTATAAAGTTTTACCATTACATGTTCCTTTCTTTAAAATGATGGATTGGAATCTCCTTTTTTCGTTGAGAAATGAAGGAAAATGAAACTTTTATGTATGGTCCGATTATTGAGAAAGAAAAAAATTGCAAGTTAATTTTTGTTAGATATTGGATACAAAATGGAGAATAAATTTCTTCTTGCATGTTTCTGTTTGGCAATTAAGGGGTAAAAAGGGGGAAATAGTAACTTTAATTTTTTTGTCTGATTTTGTTTTTTGTGTGTGTGTTTTTTTCAAATTCCTGTTAGAGATAAGGAATCTTAAATATTTTTATTTCTTGATATTTATTGTCAGTCTATATTGGGTTGCATGTGACAAATATGCCTTGTCAGTCCACCATTTTTCAAATTTAAGAGTTGGTATATTTTATATTGTTCTTGTTTGAAATTGTGAAAGAAGACATGTAGTATACAATGGACTGGTTACAACGCAATCACAGGCAGTCTGTAAAGGTCCAAGAAAGACCACAGAAATAAAAACTGAAATGGCTCACACTTTGTCCTGAGGCATCAAATATCTGACTTGGTGGAAGCATTTAAAAAATAGATGGATTATCAAGTTTGGTGGTCAAACATTTGTATTGCAGTCTATATCATGTTTGTACAAATGGATCTGCAGTCGGATGCCATTTTCTTTGTTAGAATTTTTATTTATTTTATTTGTCTGGTCTGTGACAAAAGTTGCACAAGACTTTTTGGTGATTTCTACTGTAGCCGATAATGATAACCTTTTTGCATTAGCATCAGTGTTGATCAGTTTAATGGCCATATTATGCTTATATTACTGCAGTCATTGTCTATTGACCTGTTTATCAAATGTTTAAGAACTATACACTTCTTTGTACATCATTGATATTTTGATTGCAGTTTCATTTGCATAAGTACAGATCACTTTTATGGACTTTTTGTGATGTCAATCTGTAACAGTAGTTTAGTGTAGCACAAATAAAGACATCTCTTTGTGCCCCTGCTATGCCCCGGCTGATACTGCTGGTTACCATAAGAAAACTTTTGACCTTTTGAGTTTTTGCTGAGTCCAGTAAAATTGGCAGATGGGAGGCTTGAACTCTTTATTTTTATTTCTTCAATCTTATTATCTTATTTAAAACACATTCAAATAAATGGAATGGCATCGTACTGTTCGGTGTGGTACCCATGACTACTAGAGGCAGATAGCATTTCAAAAAACATCCTCGTTAATTGTAGAACTTTATATTGCTTTAAAGATAACAATTAAAGAGATTGATCTGGGTCAAGTGAAACACGTCTGATTAAGAGTCAATTCCAGGTCTGAAGAGGCAATCTAGTGCAGATGTAGATTATAAAGATTTGGCTCCTGATTCTTTCATATAAAATCCTCATTAGACATACTTCTGATGGATGACTATATCTTGCCAGTTTTTTGTTTGAATTTTATTTTCATATTTATATTTATTACTATTTAACTTGCATATACTTTCTTTAAGTGTGTTCTATATGCAAAACATTTTTTGTAAAGGTTATTTTTGCAATAGTTTGTGGTCATGCATTTATTTGTTGAATTCATGCTTGACACTGAAACAACATATCTTACATGTTTGGACTATGTAGAAATAAAGTCTTTATTTCAGAAAGGCAAGTGTCTCTTTGTGCAAGATATGGTCACACAAGCAAGTTCATCAGTGTTGTGATCAATCGATGTCAGTGTAATCATGATTACTGGATGATAGAAATTATCCACAATATGAAATCATCCAAAATAATTGCATCTTGAAATGCCAAATTTCACAGATTACTGATTATGTGCTAATGATACTAAACTATTTACCAGAAAACACAGTGAAATTCTGTGCTGAAATTGCAAAAAAAATGTGTATTTAAGACCAACAGCATTACATTTATCAGCAACAGTCTTCACACAAACCCCTATTGTCACATTTTTAAGCTTGTTTATAGTTTCAATCATGACCTCAGTCTATCATTGAATCAGCAGATCTTCTCACAGTCAGGATTTAGTCACCATAAAACCAAGTCTCTATTGTCAGGGTAAAACGTCCCAAGTCTTGACTTGGGAATAGAATCAGTGAAACAAAAAACAAGCCCATTCAGGAAGTCTATCGGTGCAGTAATACTGAGGCCTCTCACTGAAGTCAGACTGAGCACAGTCAAACACAAGTCTATAAGGTCAGTATTGACACAGTGCCAAAATACCTCTACAGTCAGTCTAACTACAGTCATCAGTCAAAAGCAAACACTATATTATCAGTATATGTACATTCAAAACTGATAGTTAGTCTAGCAAGACAGTATATCAGTATTTCTTGGAATAGCCACAATGAAGTTGTAGTCAGTCTAGTTACAGTCAAAACAAGGCTAAGTCAATCTAGGCACAGTCAAAAACTTAATTTAGTTGATCTAGGCACAGTAAACAACCATGTTTAGTCAATCTAGGCACACTCAAAAAGTCTAAGCCAATCTACCAACAGTCAAATATAAGTTTGGTTAATCTAGGCACAGTAAAAAACCAGAGTGAATATATGCACTGTCAAAAACAAGACAAAGTCAACCTAGGCACAGTCAAAAACAATACAGTCAACTTAGGCAGAGTCAAAGAAACAGACAGTCAATTTAGACACAGTCAAAAACTAAGACTTAGTCAATCTAGGCAGTCAAATATAAGGCTTAGTCAATCTAGGCACAGTCAAAAACAAGACAGTCAATCTAGGCACAGTCAAAAACAAGACAAAGTCAATCTAGGCACAGTCAAAAACAAGACAAAGTCAATCTAGGCACAGTCAAAAACAATATAGTCGACCTAGGTATAGTAAAAAAACAGACAGTCAAAATCTAAGACTTAGTCAGTGTTGCCAATGTCAAAAACAAGTTCATATATTCAGTAAAGGTCCACTCTGAGAGTGAAAAAGCAAGTTTTTATTGTAGGTCTAAATACAGTCAAAGGATTGATTTAGTCACTCTATGAACAGGAAAAAAACAAGACTAGGTCAATCTAGACACAGTCAAAAACAAATCCCTATAATCAGTCTAGGTACAGTCAAAAATATCTAACAAGTTTGTTTGGCCATCATTTAAGCACATTTAAAAATGTAATCCCTGGTCAATAAGTGATTGCACAGTAAAAAACAAATATATCCATGTTGTCAATCTAGACATAGTCAAAAACAGGTCTAAACAGATAGTCTAGGCTGTCAAAACCATTACACTATACTTACCATTGACACAGTAAAAAAAGTCCCAGGGGTCAAAAGGGGCCCTGAAAGTTAGGCTAAACACAGTTAAAGCAATCACTATAGACAACCAGGCATGGCAAATACAAGTTGAAGAAAGTTAATCTATAATGTACAGTCAAAAACATTATATCACTGTCAGTCTTTGCAAAGTCAAAAACAAAATAAGTACCTATAGTCTGTGAAGTCAAAGTTGAAATGAGTCATTTATATTTTTTTTGGCTACAAAAGTAGATGCACACAACATTGATGAAAAAGTTTTCATTTTTTATGTTTCAGATGAATTTCTTTAATGGAGTATTTAAGATACATGTACTTTTATCCCAGAGACAGATGTTACATGAAATCTCATTATTTACTTTCCTGTTAAATATTTTTAATCAAGGCTAAGGTTGGTCTGACAATGGTAGATCAGACGAAACCTAACAACTATTTTATTTTCCTCTGTGGTGATAGTGAGCAGAATCAAGGGTAGGGCTTGTATTTATTGTTATTATGTAAGAATGCACATGCAGGATAACTACATGGCCAGCTGTTACATTATTATTGACTGGGTTTTTATAATGTCATTGAAAAACTTGATGTTAATACGTCTACTTGTTTTGTATTATCCATATTTGTTATCTGGTTAAAATAGTTGTGTCTTCTCTTATAGCATGTCCCTTCAAATAGACACGGGCCTGTCCTTCAGGCAATGGTCAATGATGCCAGTTAATACATTTTTGTACTCCGCTTTATTTGATGTTCATGATGTTTATGAAAACTTTTTACACTTTTGAAAAAAAACTTGTGTAAATTTTAATATTTTGGTTGCTGTTTCTTCATGTTGTTTGTGATGATTGAATTTATCTTTGACATTGGAATGCCCCACTGTTGCCTCTCTTCATCATTCAATACAAAAGCAGTACACATAAGGCACAAGAGAAACATATTAAACCAAAAACTGTGTAAACCAAACTTCATGATTATGTCTCCAGCTGAAGGAATATATACAGAGAAACCCTGTCTTATCCAATCACCTGTTTAAATTGAAAAATCCTTCAATTTGTTTAGATAGTTTCACTGTCCCTACTTTGCAACATTTAGATAGTTTCACTGTATCTACTTGGCATCGTTTAGATAGTTTCATTGTATCAACTTGGCATCGTTTAGATAGTTAAACTGTATCTACTTGGCATGGTTTAGATAGTTTCACTGTACCTACTTGGCATCATTTAGATAGTTTCATTGTACCTACTTCGAATCGTTTAGATAGTTTTACTGTTCCTACTTCGTATTGTTTAGATTGTTTCACTGTATCTACTTGGCATCGTTTAGATAGTTTCACTGTTCCTACTTTGCAACATTTAGATAGTTAAACTGTACCTTCTTGGTATTGTTTAGAGAGTTTCACTGTATCTACTTTGCAACATTTAGATAGTTTCACTCTATCTACTTTGCAACATTTAGATAGTTTCACTGTACCGACTTGGCATCGTTTAGATAGTTTCACTGTATATACTTGCCATGGTTTAGATAGTTTCACTGTATCTACTTTGCAACATTTAGATAGTTTCACTCTATCTACTTTGCAACATTTAGATAGTTTCACTCTATCTACTTTGCAACATTTAGATAGTTTCACTCTATCTACTTTGCAACATTTAGATAGTTTCACTCTATCTACTTTGCAACATTTAGATAGTTTCACTCTATCTACTTTGCAACATTTAGATAGTTTCACTCTATCTACTTTGCAACATTTAGATAGTTTCACTGTATGTACTTGGCATCGTTTAGATAGTTTCACTGTATATACTTGGCATCGTTTATATAGTTTCACCGTACCTACTTCGCATCATGATAATTGACCTTAATTTAAAGTAAACAAACTTTGTCTACATGTACATGTTCCAACAACATCGGGGAAAAAAAGTATACAAACCACAAACAAATATGACCACTAGTTAAAAGCAAGTAAGTAAAATAATGTGGCAAAGCACAATTATAAATTCAAACATGCATGTAACAGGTCCAGCTAATAAACTAAGCAAGAAATTGGCAGGTTCAAATCTGCAGCTTGGACATTTTAGGGAAGATCTTCAAATGAATAATAATTTGAGTTAGATACACTTTTACAGCAATGTACTTTATAAATGGTTTCCTATGATAAATGAAATTTTAATGACATTTTTATGCAAGTTTGAAGAGGATGGTTTAAGAAGGGTGAGTTGTACTCTTACTAGAACGAACTCTTAGATATGAAATGAAATAAGGAAATATAAATGCAGGCATCAGGAAATGCAACAAATGACTTGATTGGGTAAGATATAAGGCTTGAGTCCATTAAAGATAATAATTAATAAATGATATCTAACATTAAATTGAAGCTTTGTTTTAGTATTTGGTTGGATATGGGATGAAATAAATGAAAAAAAGATTTGCAAAAGGGTGTGGTTTGGGGAATTTGATTGATTGAGAATTTTGCAGAATTAAACCTTTTAAACTTTCTCAGAATGAGGCAGCAAAATCTTCTTTTCTTTTATTTTTCAATATATACACCAGAAAAGAAAAGTCTTTTACAAAGATTTGTAAAACTAAAAGTTGGATAAAACTAGTGATGCGGAGCGGAATCAACCGGTGGTTACAAACGATGGGGTTAAGAAAACCACTTTGAAATGAGGGGGGGTGAACTTAAACCTTTCAAGACATGCAGATAATGAATTTATAATTTATGAACAATTCTTGACAAATATTGGATATGTTAATTTGAGAATGGTTTTAGATAAATCCATGTATTTTGACAAGTTTTTTTGTCCTTTCCTGTATAATATATCTACATAGCTCATTATTTCTAAAATTCATATATTGCATGTTATGTGTCGTGAGGGTTTCAATCATTAAAAATAAATTTGACAGCTGAAATACCTGTGGGTTGTTCTCAATTTGTTTTCTATGAATAAAAAAAAATGTAGTTTTTGTCTCGCCTGCGACGAATAGTCGCGGAAGGCGAGACATAGGTATTACTTTCCGGCGACAGCGGCGGCGTAAACTTTTTTGTAAGACTTTTATGGACGATGAATTGCTTGAAAAGTATAATAGCTAGGCATCTGATATTTGGTATACAGACAGTTGAGGGTATGGTCTACGCAACTGTCGCCATGCCGTTTGACCCTGACCCCATTTTCACGCTCCAGTGACTCTGTGAACTTAGGTCTTTTTTCAGGCCGTAAACTTTTTTGTAAGACTTTTGTGGACGATGAATTGCTTGAAAAGTATAATAGCTAGGCATCTGATATTTGGTATACAGATAGTTCAGGTTATGGTCTACGCAACTGTCACCATGCCGTTTGACCCTGACCCCATTTTCACGCTCCAGTGACTCTGTGAACTTAGGTCTTTTTTCAGGCCGTAAATTTTTTTGTAAGACTTTTGTGGACGATGAATTGCTTGAAAAGTATAATAGCTAGGCATCTGATATTTGGTGTACAGATAGTTCAGGTTATGGTCTACGCAACTGTCACCATGCCGTGTGACCCTGACCTCATTTTCACGCTCCAGTGACTCTGTGAACTTAGGTCTTTTTTCAGGCTGTAAACTTTTTTGTAAGACTTTTGTGGACAATGAATTGCTTGAAAAGTATAATAGCTAGGCATCTGATATTTGGTATACAGACAGTTCAGGTTATGGTCTATGCAACTGTCACCATGCCGTGTGACCCTGACCTCATTTTCACGCTCCAGTGAATCTGTGAACTTAGGTCTTTTTCAGGCCGAAAAACTTTTTTGTAAGACTTTTGTGGACGATGAATTGCTGGAAAGTTATAATAGCTAGGCATCTGATATTGGGTAAACAGACAGTTGCGGTTATGGACAATGCAACTGTCACCATGCCATGTGACCATGACCCCATTTTTACACTCCAGTGACTGTGAACTTAGGTCTTTTTTTTCAGACAGAAAACTTTTTGTAATACTTGTGTGGACAATGGATTGCTTGAATAGTATAATAACTAAGCATCTGTTATTAGGTATAGGCTGACACTTTTTGTGTTTATATCAAGAAATGAAAGCTTAGGTAGTTGATTTTAGCGATGGTGCCGGCAGGCGAGACATACTTTTAGTGGCCACACTTGTTAAGGTGTTCAAATTAATTTTGGAAAGATTTAAATTGTAGTTTTGAAAATTAACCTGTGCTCAAATATAGAAATATAATTTGAAATGGAAGCAAGGTTAAGTGTTTAAAAATTCTTTAAGGTTTGATTGATATTGATGCACTGAAATTAAGGTTGGAAATTCTTATCATGTTCTTCAAATTTACTGCCAATTTCAATTTGACTACATTTTGTTATTGTCATTTTTCAGTCTGTGAATACATACTTATTCTTAGTGCCTTATTTCAAAGTTTATAGGTTTTGTTCTGCATCTCAGATCTTGAAAAAAATCTTCAATCTTAAACTTTTATTAAGATTTAGAAAAAATGACTGTGCAATATTCAAAGTTTAATTACATTCATTTGCTAATGTCACAAAAAAACTAAAATTGTTTTAAATCTTTCTTTTTATGAAAAGTTTGGGTTTAAAGCATTGTTTTGTTTCAATAAATAATGATGATCTCTGAAGCTTTGTTAGAATTTAAAAAAAAAAAAAATTCAATAATATATGTTCTGTTGGTGTAAAGATGATTTCATTCCTATTATGCGTTTTTGCACAAAAAGTTTATTAAAAGAAAATTTGAATAACAGAAAATGAAATAATGAAAATTTCTACAACTATTCAATATTAAAAACACCTCAATCAACTTTTTGTCTAAAAACACCATCAAATTAGATGTGAACAATGAAATTAAGATGAGTTTTAACTACACTGGCTCTTCACTTTGAAGTCAAGTGTTTTGTACTGACTTGGAACGATATTTATATCAAGGAAGTTTTATCTGCTGGCTTTAATGAAACTTTTCTTCTAGATGTTATTTTTTATAAAGAAAAAATGAAAAGGAACAGAAATGTTTTTAAATTTTTTAATTTTCTTTGCTCTGATTTACTGGTAAAAAACCTGAAATTTGTAGAATCGTAATGCATGCATCTTCAATTATCTTACAATAATATTACTGGTCGAAAATATTTCACCTGTAAGAACTTTTGTAATATTTGGAAGCTAAAAACAATTTAATAATTTATGCAAAGCTGAAAAAAACATCTTATTTATTAGTTTAATTCAGAAGTTTCACTGGACGACCAAAAAATGAAAAAGTAAAAAAATAACTATTCAGGTTGAAATTATAGTAAAAAATTGCAAATTTAACTAAAGTCCTTTCTTTAAACTATTCAAATTGTTTTATTAAAAAAAAATCTATATAAATGTTATAATAAAAATATTATTGACTTCACACATGTAGGTGTAATCCATAATAATAAGATTAACTGAATTTACAATGTCATCATAACATATTATTATTATTTATGTTTACATTAGAAGTGGACTGCATGACCTAAACGTTAGTGTAAATATTTAAACAATGACCATTGGCTGGTTGCCACAAGGGTAGAAAAGATTGCTTACCTATTCAGGTAACTCTCAGATGTCTGTGCCTGTCTGTTTGAATCATTGTCAAATGGAAATTTTTGAATTTTGATATCCCTTCATCAGCATAATCAAGTAATTTGACAGATTAGAAAATTAAGATATCTCAATGTAAAAAAACCTAGGTTAACAATGTCCTTAAATGTCCCCAGGGCGGGTCCTGCTTGTCAATTAATCATTTTACATCATTTGATTGGTCGATGGGAGAGAAATGTACCAAACGACCCAGTCTACATGCTATGTTTACTAAAACAGTTATTGAGTACTGTATAAACCCCATTTATGAGTTAAGTGTGAACCGAGCTGAACTGTGTCCTACTTTGTATGTGTGTAGTTATAATACATTTAATGTTTTTACTCACAATGATGATGACACTGGCGAAGATAATAGAAAAAATAACATTTGATGTAAAAGCTTGGTGAGGAAACATTGACTTTTTATTCAATGAGGATAACAACAAGTCTTTATAACAAAGGAAGTCGATAAACTTGTCAGAGATTTTTGTATCATTATGTTCACGGATTACAATGGGCATGGACATGGCCCGATACACCACGGCCATCCTGGTCATCATCCAGGCCATCACCACCATCATATGGGGGGTATGGGTGGGTACGGTGGACCACCCCCTCCCCCTCCTCATCAGCACCCTAACCCCTATAACCCTTACATGAGACCAAGGGTGGATCAGACCAGTGATGTATTCCACTGTTTGTTTGGGGACTTATTTGTCAAGTGGTAAGTGATTTATGACCATTTTACATGTTTTATTATAATGTACTTTTTTTTCCTTTTAAAAATGTGTCAAGTTTAATGCTTTGTAAATTTGTAAAATGTATTTCTTATTCCTTTGCATTGATATTTTTTTTTTCTAAACTTGTTCAATTATATAGAAATGACCTAAAAAGTGAACCTTAGCATGTTAAAAATTTTTATTTCTTCAGTCCTAAATAATAGATATCCGTCCCTATCAATTGTTTTGATATATTAATTAAATTTCTGGTGATTTTCGATATAACTAATTTGTATATATTATAATCATATGAATATTTGATGACTTCACCAAGGGTTTATTTAGATTATTTAAGGATTGATACAATGCACCACGTTTAAATCTATTGTGTCAATACCGTGTATAATTTAGGGCTAGAGAGATATTACCTGCTCAGCTTAAAAAGTTTTAAAACAGACAAGAAAATGAATTTATGGTCTTTGTTATTGGAAAGGGTTAGGTTTGTCATAGGTTTTATATCCTTGAGTCTTCCATCTTGTTTAATATCAACAAAAAGAAATTTTCCTTAAACTGTTCAATCATTTGGCTGATAGATCGGTGTATATTGTATTCAATTCTCGACTAAATTTAGATATTTTGCAAAAAAGGGTGTATAATGAATTACTCGAGAAAAAAAACTTTTTCTCTGACATTATGTCCTGAAAGTACCAGTCAAATAATGATCAAATTCTCATTGAAAATGGAAATCTGTGGAAACCATTAAATTTAATGCTATATTCTTATTTTAACGGTAATGTTCCCTCGTTATATAATTGATAATTAGTTAGAACCATTGATAACGTTAGTGCAATGTAATAAAAAATACATTATACCTTTACTTGAATTATAGAATATTATAATGATATCATATATAGATCATAATTGTCAGAGAGAGTTAGGAATAGATTTTTGATGGGGGGCTTGAAATGAGCCTATTTGAATTAAATAGAAGGCAGTTTTGAGGGTTAGATTGAAATGACATTTGAGGTGATGTTAGACCTATGTGACATGTTTGAAAAGGTCTGGCACCCTATCATTGTTGTGAGATACATAGGAGCCATGCTCATCAAGCCTAGACCATTTGACATTTGGGGTAGTCTTTCTGCTGTCTATCATCATTTACT